>VWYO01026812.1:7170-28425 GCA_013400275.1 Rhadina sibilatrix | reverse complement strand
TTTTTTTTTTTTCCTTCTCCCACCCCAGTTTCTTTTACATCTCATTAGCTCCTTCCCCATATTTATTTCTATTTGGATTTCTACCTCTGGGAGCAGAGCAAGCCATCAAACCTGGATTAAACATGCCACAAAAGTATTCAAGCCTTGACATGGCCAAAATATTGGTTTCCAATGAAACAAAACAAAAGACCAGGGTGAAGTAACTATTTCAGCAGCTTGTGCAGCCATGTAAATAGATGTTGCCAAGGGAGACTGAAGAGAGATAAAGATCCACCATCCCTCCAGAGCTCACAGAGGAAATGTTCAGATCCAAACTCCATTTCCCAGCAGCATTTACCAGCCCAGCTTCAGCCAAAATGGTGGAGAAGGCACAATTTTAAAAATAAATGTTTCTAGAAAGGACAGCACAGTTCAGGCTTCCCAGCTGGGCACCAGGAAGGCATTTCCTCTCAGGGCAGCTTTCATTTCCCAGCCGTGGGACATCTGCAGTCTCCTCCCTGTGAGGAAGGGGCTGAGCAGACCCCAGGGCTGACCCAAGACAGAAGTGTTTGTTTTTTATGGAAATAGGTATTCCTTTGGAAAAATATGTATCTCCCTGGCAACCCCCAGCCCTTCCAGGCTGCCCAACTCCAGCTGCTCCTGAGGTGGGAGCAGGCAGAGGGGACTGGCAAGGCTGGAGGAGCAGAGCCCCACGTCCTGGGCTGTGCTTGGGGAGGTTCAGGGTGAACATCAGGAAAGTTTCTCCTGGAGGGTTGGTGCAATGCAGTGAGACTGCCTGAGAGGCTGAGGAGGCTCTGTCCTTGGACGTGTCCAGACCAAGACACAGCTGACCCAAAACAGCCTTGGCAACAGCTCAGGGACCAGACCAGATCCCTCCTAAGGACTCTCTCACCCAACACTTCCATCAACAGGATGAGGAATCAGTGCAAAAAGAGGTGAATACAAGACTGACCACAAAAATTCAACCAGCAGCTCCAGAAAAGAGGCACCTCTAAAACAAGTGACTTTATCCCTGCGGGTTAATTAATGCTGAACCTGATAAAGCCTAACTACACTTTTGTTTTAATTAAGAGGAGGAGCCCCTTGGCAGCTCCCCCTCCACTCCAGGGACACCCATGCCAAGCAAAAACACTGAGGAATGCAGCTCCAGCTCACCTGCTGGCGTAACCTGTTTGTTGTCCCACTGCTGGATTCCTGCTGTCCAGGCTGCACTTTGGTCCAGGAACATTTCACCTGTGTGTGCACGGAGCCAGCTCTGCACCCAAGGTAAACACTCCTCTCAGAGGGCAACACACACCATTTGTTAAGCAAACCCACTGACACATCGACTTTGTTTGTGTTCAGCCTTTCCTGCAAGCTGCCAGGGCAGGCTGTGCCAGCTCTGCAGAAATCAGAGGGGCTGTACTGGCCTGGGGGGCTCTGCTGTGTGAGGAGGGGGCTGCAGAGCAATCCTGGAGAGGGTGGAGGTGCAAAGCATGGCAGCAGCACCCCAGGCTCATGAGCTGCCCCTGCCCCAAGAGCAAAACCAGCTGATTTTAGTGGTGGCCTGGGTTTGGAGGGGGCCAGGGAGAAGGGAAGAGGCAGGGCTGGCTCAGGCTGTGGTGTGCAGGGAGAGGCAGCCCAGAGGAAAGCAATGCAAGCAGAGCCTGCGAGCACTTGTTGGTCTGTGCACTGAGGACACATTGGGAAATGCTTCATCAATCAGATCCTTCCCAGGATTGCTGCCTACAGGCTGAGGGGGGGCACAGAACTTTGGGAGTGCAGCCCCAAGGGAGACCTGACCCAAACAGTGCCCCAGGTGTGTCTGGTGGTGCACAGACCGTGCAGGATTTCAGAAGGCTGCAAGGAGACCTGTGCCCCCAGCAGAGACCAAAACACCCTCCAGCCCAGGCCAGCAACGGAGACACAAAGCAGCACAAAGTCCCTTCACAGGAGCTGGGTGCCCACCCAACCAGGACAGACACTGCACTAGCACAGGCTGGCTGGGGTCACTTGATCTCAGCCCTGCATGAAAGCAAGCAGGACTGGGGGGCTCTGTAACTGCTGCTTTGTTTGTTTTGCAGGTACAGCTTATTTCAGGTAACCACTGAAGACAAGTTCAGCGTGGTGCCAGAAGTCCCCCTGTGAACACACTCGTTCAGGAGGGAGCACACTGCTGGGACTTCAGCATCCCAGGCCACAAACCTGCTTTTGGCACAGGCCAAAACCTCCTTTGCATAAGCCCAAACCTCCCTCAGAGGAGGCTGAGCTCCCCCAGCACACCAACAGAGCTGTTTCTGTGGCTCCCTAAGCTGCAATGCCTTGCCCATGCATTGGAGCCCTTCTTGAATCAACGTTGAACCCCAGGAACTTCACAGGGCACAGCAGAGAGGTGCCTCACCTCTGGATTCCTGCCCAAGGGTTTGATGCAAGCCTGAACAAAACTTTATCTCCAAGGTGAAGTTGGCATCATCTGCACTCATTCCAGCCAGGGATCTCCTCCCACTCAGGCACCCTCCCAAGATAAAGCTGTCCCAGTTAGTACCAATAGATCCAGTTCAGCACAAATTGTCTGATTGTTTACATAATATGGGGCTTATCTCTTACTGTACAAACAGAGAAAGCAGGGCAAAATAACACATCTCTACTAAAGAGACCAACCAGAAATTCTGTGCGCCCAAAAAAAAAAAAAAAAAAATGAAATCAAGATACTCTGGACTGACACCAACTGTGAAAAGAGGTCTGCAGGTCAGGGTGCCCTGGGAGGGGCACTGGCTGTGTGTGTTGGAGCACTAATCCCCTCTACACAGTGGTTCTCATAACCACCCTCATTTGTCTCAGCAGAGCAGCAAAGTCACTGCTGTGCTGCTGCAGGGCAAGGGGGCTCTGCTGCCCACTCAGCTGCCCCAGGCCTGGAGCTCACAGAGCAGCCAGACCCTGCTGAATGGCAGCTGTGCCAATGCCACCCACCCCCAGCACTGGGGAGGCGTGCCCACAGCACACATACCATTTCTGTGTTCACATATTTAACAAGAAGCCCTTTCAGTTCCTGCAGACATCTTTCCCCGTGGATGTCTGAGCTGGCTTCCACAGGAAGCTTTTCCAGCAGAAATATCCAGGGGGAAGTAGCTTTGCTGACCCTTTTGCAGACTGGGGGAGATGAGAACCACTCTCAATGATGGCCCAAACCCTCCTGCCAGGTCAAATCCAGCCAGGAACAGAAGCCCCACAGCCCAAAGGCTGGGACTTGTGTGCACACTCAGGAGCAGAGCACCCAGGGGGGCAGGGCAGGAAGGAATCACAGAAAATAATCAGATGAGCAAAACTTCAGCCCTGCTGCTCTCCATCATCCTGCTCATCATCCCCACCTCCCTACAACGGGGCTCACTCAGAGCCTCCCCCTGCCCAGGCACAGACAGCCCAGCACCCACCTGCATTCAGCAGCACTCTGCATCACAGCCAGGAAAATCCCTTCCTCCTGCTCCTGCCCCTTATCACAGGGCCTGCCCACCCTCCAGGTGCTCCTCGTGTGCCTTTCACCCCTCCTGCCCGGCTCTGCCCCGCTGCCCCAGGTGCTGGGGATGTAAGCAGCGTGTTACCCTGGCAGCAGAGGGGATGCAGCGGGAGCAGGCAGCCGCCCTTCCCTGGGGATTCAGCCTGCCAGAGAACGGGGGTGGGCAGGGGGCAGGAACAGCCGCGGGACGTGTGGCCATGCTCCCCTGAATCCTGCCGGGATAACTTCAAATATCCTTATTCTGGCCCAGCCTGGCCCTCCACGTCCCCATACCCGCTCCCCACCCTCCTCTGGTCCCCGGCTGGAGAAAACCAGGCCGAGCCATCCCGTGCCTCCGGGAGCCGAGCCGCTTTCCCTGGGACTGCCCTGCCGAGAGCTCCTTCGCTCGCCATCTCGTGGTGGCGGCAGGCAGCCTGCCACGGCCCGGGGCATCCCACATCCCCCATCCCGCATCCCCCATCCTGCATCCCCCATTTTACATCCCTCATCCCACATCCCCTGCGGGGCTCAGAGTGCGCTGGGGTCGGGGAGGGGCTGTGCCACCCCGGTGCCACCCCGGTGCCACCCCGGTGCCACCAGCGGCACCGGAGGCTGCTCTGTCCCCCAGACTCGTCCTGAAGCAAGTCCGACCCCCGCCCGCCCCCCGGCCGGGGCTGTGGGTGAGGTTACACCTGTGTAACCCAGGCAGAGTCACTCGCACCCAGGGCTCAGTCCTGCCCCAGGAATTCCCCCCGACTCCCGTGGGAGATGCGCCAGGAGATGAACACACGTGGGGTGATGATGTGTTGGACATGCAGATGTTTCGTGTTCCCAGACCTGTGACAGACTGTAAAGGTTTGGCTCCTCACACCCCCAGCACACCCAGTGCTGCCCACCCTCGGGCACCCCAAAATTTCTGTAGGTGTCACAGCCCAGGCACTCCTGTGAGCACCAGGGAGTGGGAAGGAAGTGCCAGGAGAGCTCTCTGTGACAGGGACACCAGGGCAGTTGGCACTGGCACAGCTTTGCAGGATCCAGCAGCTTGGCTGAAGAGCTCCAGAGGCAAAGTTCCCATCTCCAACCCTTTTTAACACTTTTTTTTTCCATGGAGCTATTGCAGGACCCAGAATTGCCCCTCCACCCTGTGCAGCCCCAAGCTTCAGGCTGAGCTCTGCCATGGTGTCATCCTGACCACTGCTGTGCACACACTCAAATTTCACCCTCAGCCAAATGGTTTCTTTAAACCAACACAGGGAAATTTGCCCCAGGAAGAGCAGATGCCTGGAAGCCCTTCCAGACCTGGATGCTGAAGTGATGGCTTCTGCAAGGTGCCCCTCATGCAGATTCTTCCAGGACCTGCTGTGCCACCCCAGTCCCCCCCTCCAGCACTCCCAATCCCCCACCAGGCTTCCCCTTTTCTGGCTTTCCCCTCTAATTTGGGTAGAACAGCACAAAAGGAGCAATTTTGCTCCCCATCCCCTTTCCATCCTCCCTCCTCCCTGTCTGGCAGGTCTGTGTTATTATTAAGACACTTGAGATTATGGTTGTCTGGAAGTCAAAGAATGACAGGAAAGAACCAGATGCCATCCACTGATAAATTACAAGGGCTTTATGTGGAGGCAGCTGTACCATATAAAAGCCATGTTTTTATGCCACACCATGATTTTCCATGTGGCATCCTATGGTTCCAGCATCTGGGCGTCACCGCCAGTGCCTCCCATGTATTTTGCTGAGCACTGTCATTATGATAATGAAGAAATTGCAGCAGACGTTAATTGTGGTTCCTGATGGCTGTGGAGAGAACTTGAAGGTATCAGAGTGGGCTGGCAGGGCCTCTCTCATCTCACAGGGGGTTTCTCCACTGTGTTGGCAGTGGACAAGAGGAATTTGGATGGCTCTGAGTGCTGTGAGCAGCAGCCAAGCCCTCCTGTCCCAGTGGCTGGACCTGGTCAGGGCTGGTGGGTGCTGGTCACTCTGATGGGATAAAGCTGTGGGTCTTTGTACAGTTCCCACTGCAGAGATTTGTAAATTCCCTTCCCCAGCTCGGTTTCCTCATTACCAGCACAGAGCAGCCATGGGCTGTGCTAAAGGATGGATGGCACAGGGGCAGGAAGATTTGAGCCTCTGGGTTGTCACCCCATTGCTCAATTCTCAGCTGGCAGAGCTGCTCTACAGGTGGGGACAGGGACACTGAGACAGCCCCTGCCAGCCTGGGGTGATTCACAGTGATATCTCACAGGGCTTTCTCTGGGGATGATTTCTGTGCCTCAGGAATCCACCACAGGTATGTCCTCCAAGTGGGATGAGGATGGGCAGAATTGCTGCCCTGTGAGTCACTCTGGGGAAGCTCTGTCACACAAAACCTTCCTGCTCCAACCTTCCTGCATTCTTGCTCCACTGCCCTTGGCAGTGAAAGCCTCCTACCCATCAAAGGGCTGCAGCAAGCAGGGGAAGGAAGCCAGGGGCTTGGATCAGAACAGCCTAAGAGCCTTCTCCTAGAACTCCGCTAAAGCTTTTAGGAGTTCCCAAAGCCCACAGAAGCAGGTACCCCCACTTTCCCCTTCTTGAGGCCTGCCAGACACGTTTCCTTCCAAACAGCTCTGTACAGACACAGGTGGGACTGATGCTCTGCCAGGACACTGATGGTCTGACCAGCAGGAGCAAAGCTCAGGAAATCCTCATGTTTCCTTTCCAGCTCTCTGCTGAGAGCAGGAGAGGCAGCAGTGTGTGCCTGCCCCTGTGCCTCCTGCTTGGGCCCCAGAGTGTCCCAGGGCTCCTCTGGCACCCCGGGATGTCACTGCCAGCTGGGAGAGCTGGCCTGTCCCAGGCAGCTGCAGAGCTGACTTGGGAAATGAGCTCATCCCACCCTCACCTGGCCTGTGGCTTCATAAAGCACCCCTCAAGCAGCCATGAGGCAGGGGGGCTCCCCACTGAACCCTCCTTGTGCTTGTGCCAGGGAAGAGCTCTGCTTGAAGGCACACCAGGCACACCAACACAGCACTGAACCTCTCCCTCCCCGAGGGCAGCACTGGCAGCAGGAACGTGGCTTTGTTCCCAATGGGCAGTGGGAATCATGAGGAGTAAATGTATGTGGCTGCAGCTTCAATGGAAAACTCCTTTGGGAGCCTGTGCCTGGTCGTCAAGCTGTCCCACGAGGTGCAGTGTGCCAGGCTCCAACATAAACACAAAACTAAATGTGATCCAAGAGGTGCAGTGAGATTCCCAGGAAAAAAAGGACAGAGGATTGTCCTGTGCTGATGCTGCTGACACTGCCAGACGACGAGGGGAGTTCCAGTGAGAGGGCACTTTGTTCACTGGGCTCAAAAGCATTTGATATCGCACTGAAACAAAAAAGTATTTGTTGGGATCAAACGGCGTTTGTGCCAGTTATTGCCCAGCCTCCAGCTCCCAGGAAAGAAGCAAAGAACCGAGATGACCACTGGGCATTAACCCCATGGACAGCTGGAGCAGGACCCGCCCAGGGGACCCTCCCCTGTTGGAGTCCAGGTTATTCTTCTGAAAACCCTGGACAGTCAGAGACCTGTACAGGGGGGTCTGAGAAATGTACAGGGGGGTGGCAGACCCTGGCACAGACCCCAGACAGGCAAGGGCCTCGACTACAGTCCATGGGAAAAGTTACCAACACTACGGGAAGAATTGCAAGCTCTCAAGGGTAAATATTTTAACATTAAGAGTTTTAGAATAGGGATGACCAGAGACAAGATGGAGCATTCTGGGCGTTGCCCTGGGGTCTTCTCCTTCTTCGTCTCCATTNGCAGCTGGAGCAGGACCCGCCCAGGGGACCCTCCCCCAGGGGTGGCACTGTGGTGGCAGCACTGCCAGGACATGACCTCGCTGCTCAGGCCCGGCTCAGCCCGCCCTGCCCTGGCCACAGCCACAAACAGCAGCGGTGGCCCGGGAGCCTCCCTGGCTGGATGGGGATGCTGATGCAGGGGCTGACCCTCTAGTCCTGCCCTGCCCCACACGTTGGGCCTTTGGAGGTGCCACGGGGTGGTCCCCAGTGACAGCTCCTGCCTCTGGGCTGGCTACAGCCCCATCACAGAGAAGGTTCCCATGGAACTTCCTCTGAAGTGTCCTCTTTGCTGTAGGTGTCAGTGGGCTCCTGCCAGGGAGCCACCAGTCAGCAGCCCTGCAGGGTTAGAAATGGGCAATTTGTGGATATTCAGCTTTAAAATCTCCCCTACTCAGGCGAAAATAAAATAGGCAGCTCCTCACTTAGGTGTTCCAGTCCCCAGAGAGGAACCCTGGCAGGGAGAGGGGCAATGTGCCACCCTTGGAGCAGCAGAGCAGCAGCTGTGGGGTCACCCAGGATGTCCAGCACTGCCTGTGTGTGCCCTGCATGGTTTGAGATGCACAGCAGCCCCACAGGCTCCCACACACGCCGTGGGCACAGAGCAGTGCCACGGGCAGCCCCTCATGGGCTGGCACTGCTGGGTGGGGGAGCTCAAGCCGTGCCAGGCCAGCATCCCTACACCAGAGACTGGATTCTGGCAGTGCCAGGAGCTGCCCCCATTGCCCATCGTGTGGGGCAGGCACCTCCAGCAGCCCCCCCGTGGAGACCCCACCTTGGAAGCAGCACTCTGGCATGGGCTCCTTCTCCTTCCTGGCAGAAGTCCTCAGAGGAGAGAGGAAGCCTGAGGAACCAGGGGAGATTTTCCTATGGAGGGAAAAAAAAAAAAAAAAAAAAAAAAAAAAAAAAAAAAAAAAAAAAAAAAAAAAAAAAAAAAGAAAAAGAAAAAGTAAAAAAGGAAAAGAAGGAAGAGGGAGGCTGCCCATCTCACTCAGTGCTGCCTGGCACCTGTGTCCCAGGGCAGGCGGCCAAGCGCCGGAGCAGGCGCGGTGCCACGGCAGCAGATGGGCACCAAGGCAGCAGCCCCAGGCCTCAATCCCTCTGCACCAGGGAGGGGACGGCTGTTTAGGGCAAATTTCCCAGCTGAGAATGTCAAAACAGCTGCCAGTCTGGAGTTTATACACCTATAATTAAGGGGGTATGTGATCTCTAATCCAGCTCAAACGGAGCTGGATTAATTGGCGGACCTAAAAATAGCATCCATGACCATGTAAGGCAAGCTTTTGTGCGTGGTTTAAATTGGGAAAGTGGGCTCTGGCTGCTTGCAGGGAGCTGGGAGAGACGGAGGCATCCTTCTGCCTCCAGACAGCCTGTGAGGGCCTGATCCTGCTGAGGGACAGGGGGAGGCTGCAGCACTCTGAGCTCCCCAAAGGAACAGCCTGGAGCCAGGGGAAGGAGGCAGGGCAGCACATGAATCCCAGGGGTGTGTGTCCTGGGGGAGAGGGAGGCTGCTCTGCTCAGAGTGACCCCTTGACAGCCTCAGGCAGAGCTCCTCTGGTTCTCCTCCCCACACAACCAAGACCTAACTGCTCCCCACTTTTCCCTGTCACATTGTTCATAAGAGTCCACAGCAAGTTTGCTCATTCTGTTTGTGATGCCCAGAGGCTTTACCTGGTGGAAAGGGACTTTCTGAATTACTGGAGCCTCTAGGAGACACCTCCACTTTCCCACACTGGTCCTGGCCAGTTGTGCACCAACACAATGGCAGAAGAGCCCCTTTGACTTGAGCTCTGTGATCAGCTCCCCTTCCCAAACACTCCTGTACCCACACCCAGACTGCAGGGTTAAATTGCTGCTAATTTTTGTTTAATTATCTGCAGTGGCACAAATAACTAACAGCATCGATTTGAACTTGGCACACAAAGGAAGGTTCCAAATGGCAAAGCATATTATGAGATCGAATTATTAAACGTAGCTAATGAGAAAAATAATGATGTGATGCCAAGCTATAAAAGGTTAGACTTTAAAGTTGTCACAGTTCATGAGCAAGAAAGATTTAATCACATTCTTAATCAAATATTTATATGATAATGTGTTTTAATCAGAATAATAGCAATTAATTTAGAAAGGAATATATTGTACACTTCCTGTTCATGCTTTACAGGGGTTTTTTGTGGTGAGGTTACAGAGAACATATTTCCTTAGTCAACAGTGATTCCATCCCAGCTGGAAGGTATTCCAGCTGTCTGTGATGGGGACAGGCTTGTGGAACAAAGATCAGGAGCAACTCAAGAGCTGTGGGTGCCCTGCTGGGTGCTGGGTCCTGCTCCATCCCTCCCTGGGGCTGGGCAAAGCAGGACCACGCTGGCACTGCCACTGAGCCCGGGCTCCTGGCTCTGCCCTTGAAGCATTTACTCTTCACAAATGATTGAACTCTCTCCCTCTGAATCCTGCCAAATCTCCTAACTCCCCTTGGAAGCTGATGCTATCACCACGATTTCCAGCTGTGTGAGAAGCATCTTGAAATGGCTGCTGTGCTGGAGCAAGGATCCTCTCCTTCCTCTCCTTCCCTTCTGGGCAGGACAACAAAGGGACAGAGTCAAAACTCTCCCAGCTCCTGTCCCTCCCCCGGGCCCTGCTGCCCCTCCTGCTCTGCCTGGCAGAGCTCAGGGCTGCAGCTGGATGCTGAGCACTGAGTTCTGATCTGGGCTTTTGGGCAATTATAAAATAATTTTACAATTATAAAAATGGGCAGATTAAAGCAGCAACAGCCCCCACCATCCGGGTTTGATCCTGAGTGCTGCAAAGAGGGGAGGTGGCTGTCCTGCTCACCCCTGCTGAGGCACCACGTGTGAGCACCACAGGAAGGGCCACAGGGGGCTGAAGAGGTTGGACAGGACGTGTAAATCTGCCAGCTTGAAGAAAAAGAAATATCTAAAACTTTCCCCCAGAACTCAGAATGAAGCTTGTTTGAGATTGAAAGCAGCCTGGAGGACCCTTTCCAGCAGGCACTCAGCCCCAGAACACCACGAGAAGACACCACCTCTGAGGGAGCTCACTAAAGTCCTTCCAGCTAGGTGAGGAAGCACCCACAGAATCCTGGGAGTTATTTTCATGGAGCCTCCAAACCACCAACATTCATTAAATGTGGGGAAAGTGCTTCAAAACACAGTGCAGAGTGAAAGCTGACGGGGAGCATCCCTCACCCCAGATCCCTGGCAAAGATATTTCACATTCCCTGCACAGCCCCCGAGCTCTTTGCTGAGGCAGGGATGAGACAGGGGCTGTCAGGACAGCAGTGACCCCTCAGCCACTCACACAGCCCCAGTGACATGAGCCTCACCTGTCCTGGGTGCCAAATTCCATCCAAAGCACCTGGGAATTCCATCCAAAGCACCTGGGAATTCCATCCAGAGCAACTGGGAATTCCATCCAGAGCACGGTGCCACTGTCCCAGGCTGGACCTGCCTCCGGGTCCTTGGCACACACCTCATCCTGTGCACAGCCAGGGCTCTCCCTCCTCCTCCTCCTTGTCTCTGCACTTCTTGCTCTCTCACTTTTTAACACTTCATCAGAAGCTGGAATTTTTTTTTCTTTTTTTTTTTAAGTGCTAAATTTGCTGTTTCTGTTGGAGTCGAGATGAAAAGCTTTCACTGAACCACCTCTGATTGGAATCACTTCTGTTGCCTTCAGTTTGGCCAGATGTTTCCTAATTACTTATCCGTCAAAACTTTTTTTTTTCTTTCTTTTTTTTTTTTTAATGTACAGACATTTCCTCTAAGTGAGAAAGAGTGTAAGGCTCTTGTTTCGTGTCTTTGCCCGAGTGAAATAAACCAGGCTAAGCTTCATCATCAAGGCTGGATTTTATGCTTGAACATGCAATTTTAACATCAAAAGCTTGATCTTTTTTATTATTCAGTGCTGCCTTTTTAGACCAACTTCAGCAGGAGCCAAATGGCACATCCTAACTTGGGATTTAAAACTTTTATTTTTTAAAGCTAGGTCTGAGTCATGCAGCTTTCTCCTGAGCTTGAGATGGTTTCATGTAATAACTCAGGGCCAGAATCTGCCACGATTACTCACGTCAGTGAAGGCTTCCTTACATGAGCAATCTGATTGAACTGCTGCTCCTTGGGGTGAGGAATGATTGCAGAATCAGGCCTCATACTTCTCCCACCACACAAATATCTTAATATTTTTGCTGCTTTGAGTCAGCTGCTGAGTGTCCTGTCATTGTGCAGAGATTTGGAGGTAGAAAGACAAAGGAGGAAACTTTGAAGACTTGAATTCCCCACACTGACCAGGGCTGGCCCAGCAGGGATCCTGATCCAGTCTAAGGAGGCAGAGTCTTTACATTTCCATCATTCAAGACTTTCAGCATTGATCTGCTATTGGGCTGCTGTCAGAAATCTTTTCTTTGGGGTAAAGACACCAAGGATCCCGAGTTACTGCAGGAAGGAAGAGGAAAACCAGCAGAGCTGAGCCCAAATGGCTCCTTGGGGGCTTTAAGGCTTTGTTGTGTCCCTCTCCACGAAGAGAAAACAAACAGCCAACACCTCTCAAAGTGTCTGTGAATAGTACACCAGTGTTATTCATCACACACCATCATGAAGGGGACCGAATAACCCAAAAATAAATCCATATAACAATTTTTCAAAAGCTTTAAATGTCTTCAAAGCCAAGTGGCATTCTTTAATGAAAGCAGGATCAAGCCAGAAAAGCTTTAGGAGTTTAAAGTTATTTGATAGCTAGTTATTTTCCTTCAAAAGAGACTAAGTAAACCTCTGCCTGTAGCCTTCATCACTCCACCAGAAATGCTTTGTCAGGGTATTTGTGACAAATTAATTATAGCGATAGAAAATCTCAGTAGAAATGAATATTCAAAAAGAATTTTTTTTTTTTTTATTCTGTTGACTTCAGGGAATGCTCTCCTGTTTCTAAAGCTGTGTGTTTTCCTCATTAGCTCTCCCCCCTCCCCCAGCTCTTTTCAGAAACTTTCAGAAGTGATTAGAAATGGTTTTATTTTCAGCTCGCCTGGGGAATGGCATTTTGCAGTGGAACAAACCACTGATGCTGGAGCCTTGCTGGCAACAAGAAATGGCCCATCAGCAAACTTTCCAGAGAAAACATCCTGAAATTACCGTGCCAGGGCAAACCACCTGGCACTAATACCCAGCGAGATTCCATGTGGGGCTGTCCCACAAAGCCTCCAGGCTGGAGCAGCTTGTCCTCACAGCTGAGGGAGACACAGCAGCTCCCCTTTCAGTGGATCCTGGCCTGATCCTGCAGAGGAAAGAGCAGGGCTGGGGCAAACCCAAGGTAACTACCAGAGAGATGTGGCTCTCCCTCCCTGCAAAGGCTCTGGCAAAGCAGAGAGCTCCTCGTCTCTTGCTCTTGTTGTTGTCTGTAAATTGCAGACCTTATCTTAGGCTAAAGGCATTTCAAGGTGCCTTCAAAATTCCCATTTGTGCCTCTCATTAAGACTGAGAAAAGCAGGAGGCCACTGCTATCCATCACCCCCACAGCTCCAGGCCATCTCCGTGCCTCTGTCCCCTGGGCACACTGGTCCTGTCCCCGTGCTTACCCTGCTTGGTCCTGCACACAGCACTGAAATTTTGGGCTGCAGGTCCTGGAGTCTCTTCTTGAAAGGTTGTTTGGGGCTGACAGTAAGAAGGAAGAAATGTAAATAAAGCTTCTCCCAGTCTGTGACTGCCTGACCCTGCTCAGGGAGCTCCCATGACCAATGTCCCCACATGGAGCCACGTCCCTGCCTCTGCTGCAGGAACTGGGCAGAAATAAAAGTCCTCCTCTCCATCCTCACTTCCCCCTGATAACTCAATTAACAAGCTGCCTCATTAGCATCCTATGCTTAATTAACAAGTTGAATTAATAAGTAGCCTGGTTTGCTTAATTAATAATTAATTAATCCTTGGTTAATAAGGACAACAGAAACTAGTTCATGAGGGAATCATTTCAATAGCTTGCAGTGAAATGAGGATCCAAGGAGAAGGTGTTAACTGGCTGCATGGAGCTGCTGCATCCCACCCAGTGTCCCTCCCTGAGTCCAGCTCTGGGGTGTCACCTTCAGAGCTCTTGCCTGCCTCCTCCTGCCCCAAATCCAGGCTGGAAGGGTCCAAAATTCTCATTTGGTCCTTGCCTGCCCCGGTGATGCTCTGCAGAGATGCTGCAGCGTGGCTCCTCTGTGTAGCTGGGAGTGCCTGTCCCTGCTGCAGCAGGGGAGGGGGGTGGCTGTCTCACCTGCTGCCACTGGCAATGCAAAATTACTTGAAACCAGCAATTAGAAAGGGAAGGTCTACAAAACACAATCTAAAACATCCCTGACCATACCCTGCCTGGTACATTATTTTCCAGGGAAGGACTCTTGAGTGCATTTTAGTATTCAAGTTTAAGCCTGCTCCAGAAAAACCATCCAACCAAAATTTGTTGGGGCTGGGTGAGACCTGACTGAGCCCCTGCCCAGGTCCTGGAGCACAGGGCAGGTGGCAGCAGTGCCAGGGCCTGATCCCAGGAGGAGATGCTGCTCCTTGGGCTCAGGCAGTGCTCGGCTCATACCCAGCTCAATATGTTGCCCACAGTTTGACAACATATATTTGGCAATTTTCACTAGGAAAGTGTGAAGAATTATGTTGATGTTTCCTTCTCATCTTGATGCAGCAGGTGTCTTGTTTCCATATGAATGATCTCAAGGTGTACATACATACATATCCATATATTAAAACTCCTCATATCATCATATAGCATTTCAAATTCAGCTAAATCGAAGCAGTTGATTTTTCCTGATGGTATTGATTTGAAATTCTCCATCCACAGACCATTTTGGAATCCCAAACAAAAGAAAAATCAGAGTTATTTCCCACACAACAGATGCAGTGCACCGATCTCTTAGGAAAACGAATTTTTAGTTTATTGTTGCTTATGGTGACTTCTGGTTTCAAAGAAGATATTGAGCATAGCAACAAAACACGTTTGCAGACACATAATTACCATTATTTTCAATTATAATGCTGTCATCTCCAATCCAAGTATTTCAAGACTGCGAAATACAAACATTACTGTTATTGCCATACCGATAAATTGTGTTGTTGATTTATTCTGAGAATGACAATTAATGGTGCTCAGTTTTGTTCCAAAATTTGTTGGACAACCTGAAATGAAACACAGCATAAATTTGTTACTAACAATCACAGTAAGGAGGGGGTTGGGGCAGGAAAGTATTTATTGATGAAGCACTCCAGACACAGAATCTAAAAGCAAAATTGAACTGGAAATTTGGTTTCCTCGTAGAAAGATGTGAGATTGTATTGCACTGCTTTATACAGTCGAAATCAGTGCTTCTCACACCTCTTACTTAGATTTTTTTTTTATCTGGTGACTCAGTTATTTTCCCCAGGGGGCTTCATGGAACCAGGATGTGGTGCTTGAATTCCCCTCATCACTTTTAAGACAAGTGGGAGATGGGTGAAAGTTCTTTCTCAAGGTTTCCAGCAGGCCAGGGGCAAGGCAGAGGTGCAGCACATCCAGCAGGACATTTCTCCTGGGGGATTCCTCCTGTCACAGGGCTCCTCCACCTCTCCTGCACATCCCCCAGGGCAAAATCCAGCAAGGGGTGAATGGGATTTGTGCCTTGACCAAGTTTCAGCTCTTTCATACACCAAGCAAGAAAGGATGGGAAGAAAGAAGAGAAGGAGAGCACAGTTGACTTGATTCCCACTGGGCTCCAAACAACGAACAGAACTAATTGAGGTCAAGGACTCCTCAGGTCAGCAGCATGGTCACAGCTGAGAACAAAAGCCTGCTTCCCACAGCCAGTGCTGCAGGAACAACTTGGAAAGGTTTTCAAAGCATTCACCAGTTGCTGTGTCTGCTGCCTGGCATGGGAGTTCCCACCCTGCTGTCTGCACAATCCGCTTGCATTCCTCCCCGTGCTTTACCTGCTCCTTGTCACATTCCATCTGTGGGCTGCTGGCTTTGCCTTGCAAACAGCAATAGCCATCTGGATGGCATTTGGGGAGGTTTTGGCTTATCTCAGATGGTCCAAAATCCAGCAGTGATGACCTCTAATGGCAACTTAATATTTTCAGTATTGCAGCAGAGATTCCCATTTCCTACCACCCTCACCCTGAATTTTGCCTTTTTGTAGTTAAGCAGCAATGATTACAGATTTGGGGAAGAACTGCAGTCAGAGAAGGGACAAACTAGAGAGAACACATCACTCCCATCCCCCTGAGCAGCTGGGAGATGCAGACATAACTATAAATTCCTGTCCAGTGAAAACTGTATTTACTCACCCCAAACAGATCCACGTGCGTCACCCCTGCCGAGGGCTCTGGGTCCTGGTTTGGAGCACAATGGACCTCACTGATTCACACACCTCTGAGATGCCTCTCCAGGAGCCTGGGCTTGCTGTGTGACTGATTCTGGCCTTACAGACACAAACTTAGTTCCAAAGAACAAGCAGGAAACTTTGCACAGGAAGCCCTGAGCCTCCTGACCAGTGGTGCCCCATGAGAACGATCACAGCATCATCCCCTCTGAGGCTGCAGCTGCTGGTTGCAAGGCTCCTGCTTTTGGATCAGGCATGGTGTGTTTTACCCAAACTCAACCTCCCACAGGTGCAGCAGGGCATGTGATAAAGCCCGTGACTGAGTTTTAACCTTCTTGTTCTGTCTTGACACATTTTTCCCTTCCCCCCACCCCTATTTTTCATTAAATCCAGGCCAGCAAGGAGGAAGGGAGAGTTCAGTGCATCTGCTCATCACTAACGCTGACAAACAACACGTAAGAGCTCTGCTAACCTGAAAAGTATTGGCATATCTAACCAAAAACACACTTGATCTCCCCTGGAAAGCAAAAACTGTGAGAGGCCATTACTAGCAGGTTGCCCTTGCATGGGAAGTAATTGGATCTGGAAATGGGAAATATGTGACAGGAGAGCTTGGCTGTCATTTTACAAAAAACAATTAAATGCATGAAATGTGTCTTAATGATATAATTAAGGCAAAATTCCAGTCCTCCATTAGTAGTGGCATTAATTATTGCGAGCACTTTACATTCAGTATCACTGGAATGATGAAAGCCTTTGTTATACAGCTTTATGAACAAACAAATAAATAAATAAAACCTGATTATCTGCTCCTCAAGAGAAGCTGCGATGCTGAATTACTTTTGAACAAACCTTGATTAGTTTTGCCTGTTAAGGCTGATGGCAAGAGAGGTCAGAGCACCTTGAGGAAACTCCTGTAAAGCATTGCATGATGCTGGGACCCATCGTGGGTGTTACTGGAAGAGGCAAAATTGATTAATACCATCATCCTGACCCCACAGCTCCCCTAAAACACACCCATTTGCACACCAGCTGCACCCAGGACTTGCTCCTAACCCTCCTAAAGTGACTGAAATCTGTTGTCACCCTCAAGACCTGGTTTGCAGCAGGGCAAGATCTCACCTGCCTCTTACCAGAAGCAGTGAATCACAGCCTCTCAGTTTCACAACTGATTTTACACTTGCTTCCCTCCTCTGCTCCCACTCCCTCGGGCTGTCAGCTCTCTGGGAGGGTCCTGGGGGTTTGAGGCAGTTGGTTTGGCACAGCAGAGCCAAGGCCCTCAGAGCCAAGTCCTTTCTGCCTCCCCTGCAGAGGAGCTGTCCATCAGCTGCCAAAAGGCTCCTGGAAGTTGCTCAAAGCTGTTTTGCATATTGGGACAATTGGGATTGCTGATCTCAGAGGTGTAAAGGTACAAAATACACCTTTCCAAAGGAGGAAGCCATCAATAACATCCCCTCATGGGGACGTGTTTGGGATTATAAATTTAGTAGATATGGAAGCCTGTTTATAGTGATTTTCAGTGTTTAATCCAGCACAAGGAAGAAAAATTGGAGAAATGAGTCCCCTCCAGCCAGCCATGTGACTCCTAGGTGATGTCTGCCCGAGGACAAGCAAACACCAGTTGAGTGATTATGTGGATACCTGCTGAAAGAGGGGGATTTTCAATTATGCATGGTTGAATTTCTACGTGTACAATTCCAGTTATACGGGGGAAAATCAATTAGTGAGAGTCATTTGTTTCTGAGCACACTGGTCGGAGAGAAACATTAGTTCAGAAACATTAATTTCTGGACAAATGTTTACAATTAAAATGCAATTTTGATTCCACTCGAGTTCTAGCCTGTCACCCTGTATCTCAGCCAGATCTGGAGAAGAAATTACAATATCCAGGGTAGGGGATCATGGTGGTGGAAAGTGTCACCCCTGGCTTTGCCAGGAAGACCTCAGGATGCACCGGGAGACAGAGTTGGGGCACTGGGCTGTTTGTGCAGCTGAACCTTGGTCCTCAAGCCATGGACAAGTCCTGGGCCAGCAAGGAACCAAGAGGAGAGAGACAGCACAGAGGGAGCACCTGGGGGTGGAGAGCAGCAGGATGCAGTGCCTCAGGGTTCAGGGGGGATTTTTTCTGTGTGAGGCTGATAATGCAGCATTTCTTTAAAAGCAACATGAACCTGTGCTGGATGGCATTTGTCCCATTTGCCCAAGGCCCAAAGGCAGCCCAGGAGCTGAGGACCAAGACAGAAAGCAGCGATGAGCAGAGCCCTGGGGTGCCAAACTCCCACACACAGACTCGTGGCTGTGCTTTACCCACACAGGGAACTGACAGCCAGAGCAGGAAAGGAAAACCACTGCCTTTTCCCATCAACCAGAAGTTTCAGAGAAGAGACAAAGCCCATTTTCCAAGCTGACATTTGGTTCCAGCAATTACTCACAAGCAGTTGCATTTGCTCGTGACTCAGTCCGAGATCTCCTCACAGCTCCGAGCTGAAACCTCACTGAGGACTTGGGCATGTTCTGACAAATGGGAAGAGCTGAGTAAACTTGAACACATTTTTGTGAGTTAGTCTGCTTCCTTAAAGCCTTACCTCACACCAGCCATTTCTACAGCATGAGAAATCTCAGTTAAAGTCCTTGGTGCTGTCCCTTTGTTCTCTGGCACAGCTGCTCAAATACCACGCACCCCAAAATGGGTTTCTTTTGAAGCATTGCCAGGCCCTGGGCACCACATCCTTCTGCAGATGTAAGGAACAAGAGTGCTGGAGGTGCCTCACCTCCCTTGAGATCCACTGCTCGTAAAGCACCTGCCTGCATCACCTTCCAGAGGGGTTTTCTGCAATCAAAGTTGCTCTTCTGCCACAGGTTACGCATCAGATTTAAATTCTCAGCAGCAGGGTGGAAGGGCATCCAGGCACTGAGCAAATACACAGAGAATGTTTATATAAATAGCTTATTTGGGCATTTACAGCAAAACCTGGCCTAGAGAAAGTAAATAGACTTCCAGTTTCATGCCACTGGTACAACATTACTGTAAATAGCTGGTATTTTTTCCTTCAAGTGCAGGAATTATGCACCCAGCTGACCTTGCACTGGCACAGGAGGGAAGGAAGCATTCCAGACCTCCTGTTTGCAAAGCAATAAAACATAACAGGGCTCAGAGATCAGAGGGAAAATAAACAGATCCTCTCGCTCAACCTCCTCCAACTCCCCCTATTTTCCCCTCCACAGGTTATATTTAGCTCAGGCTCCTCCATGCCCACTGAAGGGCTGCCCTGGGAGCAGGGAGGCAGAGCAGCAGGGCCAGGCTCTTGGAGAACCTCAGGCTTTCCTCCTCAGAAGAGGAAATCAACAGACCTGCTCAGCAGAGCAGAGAGAAACAGCAGCTCTCAAGGGAAAACTAGAGATGAGACAGGCAGTGGGGCTCACCAGGGTCATTCAATATTTGTTTGTTAACCTGATTCTGCTCATCTGAACCTTGCAGAGCCTGGGTTTGAGATTCAAGGAAAAAAAAAAATCTGTGTGTGCACATTAATAAACTGGAGCAAACCTGTGCTTGGAGCTCGTCATCTTCCCTGGGAAATCCCTTGGTGTGCACTGATCCCAAATTAAAACCTAACCCAGCTCCCTCCTCAGACTCACCAACTCTGCCAAGCACCCCAGACCTGCAGAGACCCTCCCCAAAACACCACCAAGCACACAGAAGGGGTTGGTCCTGCAGGACTGTGTGCTTGCATGACTGTTCTAGAGCTGGAGTGGTTTGGATGCTTAATTCTCACCTCAGTGGCCCAAATAGTAGAGATCTGTAAAGATCTCTTGCAGAAAGGCAGCTGGCTGCTCCTGCTCCTGGAGATGTGGATTCAGTGGTGCTGTCTTGGAGCAGGAGCTGTGGCCAAGCCCATCCCTTGCTGGGAACACAAAGGGGACACAGAGTGGCAAACTGGGAATTCCCACCTGTGACACTGCAGGGACTGCCTGGGACACGCAGCCACTGCCCCGTGCCCTGCCCACAGGCTCAGGTGCACCCACCTGAAAGGGCTTTGAAGTTGCCCAGTAGGTTCTGTGGAATGAGGAGACAAGATGGGACATCTGTGCCACACTTCCACTGCAGCAAAAGCCACCTCTTCTCTCTTTTTTATGCCTTAACAGCAGCGGGGCCACAGCAGGAAGGACAAGGTGGAGCCTGGTGCTGCTTGGAGAGCGATGCACAGAGGGGTTTGATGCTCCCATCTCCAGCCTCTCTGTTTTTAAAGCCAGGCTGCTCATTAGCAATGCACAGCAACACTGAGCAATAACTTTGTACTGCAGTTACTCTCTTAATCAAATGCAGCTTCACAGAGCCACGCTGATCTAATTGTTCAATGTCCAGGTTCCCTGCCTTTGCAGAGATAAATACTCCAAGGAGCTGCATTTTGACTGGCATCCAAACCTCACCACTGGCTGCTGTGATTGTGATTTACTGCTGCTGATAACAATCAATCCCAAGGCAACTGTGTGCATTTGAACTGATTCAGGACTGAGCAAGGGGGGAATGAACACCCACTGGGAGCTCACAGCTGATGAATCCTGCAGTCAGTGCTCTCCCCCAGTTCTGCATTGCAAACCCCACTCCAGGCTCACTGCATGGAGGGCTTCGTGTCA
This sequence comes from Rhadina sibilatrix, assembly GCA_013400275.1. Taxonomy (NCBI): domain Eukaryota; kingdom Metazoa; phylum Chordata; class Aves; order Passeriformes; family Phylloscopidae; genus Rhadina; species Rhadina sibilatrix. The sequence goes on along the minus strand of VWYO01026812.1, from coordinate 8,163 downwards.
CCTCTCCTCTGCCTGGTGCAGAGCCATCAGTCTGGTCAGCCAAGGCTCTAAATTTCATTTATGCACCTTTCAGTCTTACCTGACAAGAGGCTCTCTGTGGGCAGAAGAGAGGGAGAAAACTCAGAAGTGGTGCAGCCAGAGCCTGACCTGCTGGGTAGCACGGGAATCATCTCCAGCAGACAGCAAGCCCTGCTCACTCAGGGAGCAGGACAGGGTTCCCAGGGGAGAAGGTAGGCAGGAAGGAGGCCCTGGAGCTGCCATGAGCAATGGGCTTCCAGCCACAGAGGAAGAAAAACTACACCTACAGCTCTGGCAGTGTGTGGCCCTTGGACAGCCTGAAACCCACTTTTGGGTACCTTTAAAAATGCCTTAAATCCCAATCTCACCTCAGGAAATGGTGGCTGCTCTTTTGGAGGGTTTTACTTTTCTTCACATCATCCAGGCAGCTTCAGAAACCCAGTCAGGAAAAAAACTGCAAGACCTCCTATGACTCTGACTCAGCAGAAGAGCAGAGAAACCCCCAGAGCAAACCACCACCTTCCCTGGAGCTGCTTAAATTGGAGCTGGGCCACGGCAAGATCCTGCACCTGGGGCACATCCCCCACCTGGGCCAGCTGCCCTGCCTGCCCATCCCTGCCCCTGCCTGCCTGTCCCTGCCTGCTCCCTGAGCAAAGCCCCTGAATCTCCCTGCATGGTGCTCCAAGGAGAGGGGAGAGTCTGCAGGGCTCCTGAGCAGGGGAAAGAGGGAGAGGGAATCAGTTTTGACCCCATCAGACCATTACTGAAGGGACCCTTGGGCAGTACTTTCCCAGCCTGAGCATGTCTGGAAGCCCAAGGCAGGAAATAAATCATCTTCTCTCCTGGCTGGTGTTTGGCTTTTGCTGCTAACACTGTTACACACTCCTGTTTTATGCCAAAGCAGTGGGAATTTCTACAAAGCAGTGGGAATTTCTACAAAGCAGTGGGAATTTCTACACTTTTTTTTTTTTTTTT
>VWYO01026807.1:10993-25628 GCA_013400275.1 Rhadina sibilatrix | reverse complement strand
CCCTTGAGCTGGCAGCTGAGAGAGAGAAGACCTGAGTTAGATGTAACCCTTTCCTGACACAGGTGGGACTTTTTTAAAAACCCTGATCCTCCTTTTGAGTAAGAAGAAAAGAGACTGGGTGAACGTAAAGAAGACAGAGCATGAAGTCGAGAGAGAGGGAGTAAAATGACTTTTGGGAAGAGGGTTTGAGGGGATTGCTCTTTTAAGCTAAATTTGTCTCATTGAGACATGGAAATGAACTTTATATGTAGATTATCCTTTAAACGATAAGAAAAATATGCAGCTGGGGAGATGTTCAAATTTGTGTGTGTCTAGATTTTGAGCAAAGGTGTTTGTGATGTACTAGTGATATTGATCTTATGAAATGCTTGAACAGAGAAAAATATAAGCCCCTGCTCCCATAAAGAAGTGAGAAGATCTCTGTTCCTTGAGATGAAGAATCCTTTTCCTTTAGAGTTAATAATCTTTAAAAGGTGACACCCCAATGTGTTTGAGTCCATGGCCCATAAGCAGTTTGTGAAGCTGCTAATGGGAGGGGTCACAGAAGCAGGTTTCTCCAGGCGGCTGTTTTTGTGACTGTTAAAACCCACAAGAGAACTGTTCTAAGTTGTCAGTGGGATCCATGACTCTAAGAGAGACTCCCCTCCTAAAGAATTGATGAAAGACTGTTTTCGAATGGTAAGACTGACTGAAGATCACAAGTTGTCTCTCTGTTGTTTATAAAAAATAAACAATTTGTGGGGGAGAGGATGAGTGTTTTAAAGTTTTCATTTTTTTTCTCTTCATTCTTTAGTGTGTAAACTAAACAGGTAAACAGTGTGTGTAAATAAACTGTCTTTGTAACTTTGTAACTTTTAAGTTAGGCCTGTTTTGCCTTTTTTTCCTTAATCCTGTTTCACAGCAAAAAAGTTTGAACCACTACACTAAATTTAGTCAACAGAAACAGAAGTAAACATGAAACCACTACAGCTGTGCGTCATACCACTAGAAAAAGATGTGGAGCTTATTTCTTGCATAGAATATTAACCCAAAAAATGGATCATTGCATGTTTTTTACAATAGTTTTGCAATCTGATTACCCTAATATATTTTAATAAATATGTAATAATATTTCTGTGGCTATACACATACACGTATATATACATATGTATATGTATATATATATGTACATGCACACAGACATAAATATTTAATTGGAACTAAGAGACCCAATAGAAATTATTAAAATTTCAAATATTGAAACTTATTCAAATATTTAATATTTTCATGCAATCTTATTTAGTAAGTAAGGATATAAATATGTATATAGTGTTATTTAAAAGTTTCAAAGATTAGTTACACTCTTTTTTCCTAATTAGTTTAATAGGTTGTGATTTCACAACAAAATAGCTAATATATGGCCAAATTATTTTGCATGATTATTTTACAATTAAAAAAAAAAGTAAAATTAACCCCTTTATTACTATCTCATAGTAAATCTCTTTGGGCTACCTACATTTTGCATTGTATGTCAAAACCATCATAGTTTTGCAAAATTCTGATTAGTGACATTTTCATACATAATATATTCATTTAAGCATATGAATATATCAATTCCTTGAAACCCAAAAACTAGCCATTGAAAGTAAATACAGTGTTTTGTTTATGTTGATGCATTGCTTTAAACACATCAACAAACTGCATAATGATGAATTTAAGTCTTAACAATGAATGCTATAATCCCCAGATCAAATGTGGTAAAACAGTTTAGAACAATGATACAAGGAAATGTTTATTTTTTTTTTAATGTAGAATACACAGACTCTAGCCTATTGAAGACTCTTTGTATCTGGTTGAGATGCAGTATGCACAACCCAGTACTATGACACCTGCTGTGACTCTGCATTATGTTTGAAAATAATAGGTTCTTCAAGAGGAGCAGATGCCTTCTAGTATAATAATTGATTTCAAGCATCAATACAGCAGCTGCTTTGTGCACTCAGGAATAACTTTACTTTAGGATTGTTGCTTTTTTAATAGCTTTATATTTTTTATAGCAGCTCCCATTATTCTTTAGTGGTATTATTTCAGAGGGTTCTGCTAACAGTAGGGGAGGAGCTATAAAAGTGAAAAGATGGAACCATTTTTTTTAGTGAACGTGTCCTATTCAACTTGTTAAATTTGACATCTCATTTCCCGTATATAGATACCTGCCATTAGCTAAACTGCAATGGAGGGACAGCAGTTGCTTAACGGCAGAAAACTTCTGCAATTTTCATTATGGACAGCATAAAATGCAATACATAATTAAAATCTAAAAGACATATATATTAAGTAAGAATGTATATCTTCAGTCGTAGCACTTACAGAGCACTCAGGAACTCAGAAAGAAGGTCAGCACTTCTGTGAACTGCCTAAGCACTGCTTGATCTCATTTTCTTTCACATTATCCTGAGAAACCTCAAATTTGTATTTAATATCCTCAGGGACTTAAAACGAATATGGCATAGACACTTATATATGCATCATATGATGGAGTTCAAAACTTTCCCGTATCACAATATGGGATTTTCTGAAATGTTTAATGAACTCATTGCAACTTTATTAAAACATATTTTCTTATGAGGAATTTTTTTTTTATCTTCATTTCACACCTTATACTGGTTTAGTTTTTTAAATGTTTCTAGCATCTTTATTTGTCTAAGAGCTCTTTAGCAGCTATCTTGATATTGGAATTTACCCAAAGTGAATGAGGTCAGTCCATTTTGTGTCTCTCGTGACTTAGGTATTATACACCTAAGGTGAAAGGAGAATTAATCAATATAAAAAGTGAGAACAAAATAAATTGTCAAAAAAACCCCACAAGCAATTAAACAAACCAACAACAGAAATCCAGAAACAAAACAAACCCAAAACACCAAAAAACAAACAAAAAATCAAAAACACATCCCTCAAACACAAGCAGGGGTTAAACACTCAATTTACTGAGACAGACACACACTGACATCCTTTTAGAAATTAAAGTTTTTTACTTATTGTGGCAACAATTTCACATGGGTCATTTCACATAAAAAAGAGAACAACTAGACCTTTGAGTAGGGAGGAAATAGGAGGCAACAAGATTTTTACCTCATACTATTCTTTTAAAGGAAGCCCAGGGCATTACTGCTTTATTTATGAGAAGTTCTATGAGATGAGGAACATCAAAAGAGGAAGAGTTGTGTTTCCTAAGCAAGGGAGATTATTACACTCACAATGACTCCTACAGTTTATGCTCTTACATCAGTGGAACAGCCATAGCTAGCGGGTGGAAGCTACCTCTCACCTTCTTCCCTTATCCAAACTCTACGGGGAAAATCCTGCAATCTTAACAGGTTTGGGTATTATTACATCCCAAGCTGAATAGCCCAGGGCAGCACTGAAACATTTGTAGCCAAATTCAAAACAGGAGCTTAAGGTGCTATGAAAATTTGATACAGAAATTTCACCTTCCTACAACATCTAAGGGCATGCACAATGCCCAGGTTTCCCCTGGAGATGGAAGTTTAAAAGATCTATGTTTTGAATTGAGGCACTGTTTTCCAAAATTTTATTTGAATGCATTTGTTGTCTGTCTGTTGTCCTTCATAGAGCATTTCTGCAGCTTTACTTTCTGATCATGAAGTACAGAATAGCTAAAATCTTTTCCTTCTTAGTGTCTGGGCCATTCAGGAAAGACAAGTAGGAAGAAATCCATAGAATGACTTTCTGCTCTTCCTCACCTTGAAACTAAAAAAAACCTTTAATAAATGTAAGGACAAAAAACTAGCTATATTATAAAGAAGAAAATAAATATTTTCTGTGAGCAATAAGGCATCCTGCAAGATAATAGAACTTAAAAATACATAATTTTCTGCCCATATTCTGAGTCTGCTTGATATGGGCAAATTTTTTGTAGGAAGCTAAATAGTTACTCTTGTATGGTCAAGCCAATATGTTATTTCTCTTAATATTGTGTGAATTGTTCATGTCCTGCTTGTAGATGTAGATAAACTGTTTACAGCACTACACTAACCTGGATATATGTCTTCCATGCTTCAACGAGTATGGATCCAGCCAACTTAGAAAGCTCAAAGAACTTTGTCTCTCTGTAGAGACGTGGTAAGAGATGAAAATTAAAGCTTGAGCTGATATATTCCACTCTTGGCAAACTGATTGAATAATAATTTGAACAAGCCAGAACTGTAACATTTCTAGCAGTTGAATATCAGATGTGATGGTATGCTAATCCATTTGTATGCTAGTAACTTACTCCAGAGAAAGGTTAAAAAATGCTTTTATTTTCATTCCCAAATTATCTGTTGTATTGTCAAAGGGAGTGGGTAAGAGTGTATAAAATGAAATGCTTTCTTGTGCTCAGAGGAAAACCAAAACAAAACAAAAAAGCCCCAACATTTGCCTTACCTCACTTTTATGTCCCTTTGAGTCCGTAATTCTGGGACAGTGACGTCTACTTTGGGAAAATTTAGAACCCAAAATTCAGCATTCCTAACCAACCAGGGCTGGTTGGAAGTACAACATGTATCTCCTTCTTCTTGTGAAGTTGTGCAGTCACAAAAACTGGTTGTCCTAAGATGGCTTTAAAAGATTAGTGACTCCAAAAAGATTTTGTAACTACAGATCCTGAATTAATATTCAGTGAAATTAATATTTTTGTCAGTTTCATGACTGGCAGACAGCTGAGACAGAAAATATTTTTATATATGATATTTTATTTAAAATATATTACAACTAAGAAAAACTGTATATATAGAAGCAGTGTCACACAATGAAATGTCAATACATATCTAGCATTACATATTTGCATGCTTCAGAGCTGAAATTTGGAAACCTTGCATTTTGATCAGCTTTCCTTAGAAGACTATAATCTACTTGCATTTCTGCAAAAAACTCTCATATATGACATTCAGAAAGCCATTGATTTTTGTTCTTAATTTACAAGAGGGAGGAATCAGCTTCTATTTTTCCTTTGTCTTCAATTTACATTACAGAAGCTGTGCATGAGGTTTTTTGCATATCTGCACAATAGGCGCTGGAGTATAACAGATCCTTAATCTCAGTTGGAACATCTAAACTTTAATATGATAAAATAGTGAAAATGACATATATTCATTCAATTAATTCTTTTCAAAACATAGAGCTTAAAATAACAGAAGGCATTGATGAAGCAGATAGAGTCAGAGAGATTTAAGACTGAAAGACAGTTGTTACAAGTCATTTTGTATTGGATGTTTCCTATCTCTTACATCTGTCTTTATTAGTGGTTTAAAAAATAACTTCTAATGAGAATGCTATTTAACTAAAAATAATTTCTTCCTTATTAGCAGAGTTCTGCCATCTATTCCTCCATGACAGCTTCAAGAACAATTGGCAAACTGGCTTTGCAAGAACATTTAATAGTAGTGGCCTCCAAACAAATTGAGTTAAATTTCTATCAAAAGCTGTTCGTGTGTATTTGAATATTCAGTGATATGCTTTAGCTAGACTAAGCAAACAACAAAAATTATTCACAATGCTTAATCTATAATAAGAAAATTGAGTAAGAAATTTTTATTGTCCAATTCTGTCTCCTGAAAATTTGGTAAGTTAGAGATATACATACAAAATAATGCAAGAGAATGTGGCTAGAGAGGATTTCTTGATTTGTTCAGGGGTTTTTGAGGCTCAATTTATTTGAGCAATTTTTTTGTGATATCTTGGGACTCAGTTTTGCAAGACACTCAATAATCTCAGTGTCATAGGTATTTTTAAATGCTTCAGTTATGCAAAATCTGACAGGATGAGATTTCTAATGACTCAAAGATTGTGTTGACTTTTTTAATAGTAAACAACATCTAGTGAAGAATTACTAAGTCTCTGAACTGTGTAGAGAAAAATAAAATAATTTGGTTTGGAAAACCTCAGTACATTTCAAAATTACAATAGACGAGGCCTAAAATAACTTAAGCTGAACAAGTTGTATTTCCTAAGTGACCATTGTATCTAAGTTATAATTGCACAAGTATCATAAGAGTTTCTAAAATCTTTAATATTTTTCTACTAAGATCAATAATGAAGTTCCTTTGTCTTCAGTAAGACCAGAGTTAGCAGTATTGAATCCTTTCGAGAATCCCAATCTGTAGGTCTGGGATCTCCTTTTTTTTATTTTTCAGAAATTTCTGTTGTCATCTTGATTTTCAAGATGCAAAAGAGCGGTATAAAGAAAATTCACAGAATTATTTAGTGCACTGCAAATACAGAAAACCCTCACAAATTATTTTTTTTTCTACTATTGTCTGCATATTTTTATTGGATATTTTACTTGGTTTGAAGTCAGTGAGTGTTCTTTTTATGGTGGTGGAAATAGGAGAAAATCATTAGCTAGCTAGAGTGAAAATCAAGAATGATCAGGAATAGAATGGTTGAATTTTGAAGTAAGCATGACATTTTCAAGAGTCTATCTCAGCAATAATGGAAATGGCAAGACATTGATTTTTTTTTATTCTTCATTTGCTAAGCTGAAAAAAACTTGTTTTGTTATAACAAAGTTCAAACTGCAAAATATGAACAAATGAAAGTATATTCTAAAGCAAACTGACAAAGAAGGAAGTTGAAAATTTTCACAGTTTTATAAATAATTTTTGTTTTTCTTCTGACTAACCTGATAGGGAGATTAATTTCTACAGGTTTGAACTATCAGTTTTTATTTAAGACAGTTTCTGTCTTCGTTAACTATCAGCCATGATTGGAAGTTTACTTGTTCCTGGAATTAAAATTCAAAATAATCCCCATTAAGTGAACTCAGAAAATAATATGATAGTGCAATATTATATACTTGTTTTATGACATTGCAACACTTATTGAAGATAGACATTTCTGTGTATCAGAGCTTGAAATTATTCCCTCTCCAAATGGGAAACTTATTGAATCCATTAAGTCTGGTGGTTAAAACTTAGGAATGCAGGCAAAGAGAAATCAAAGGGTTTGTCTAGATGTCAAAGTCACGCTCCTAGGGTGTGCTGCTCTTTAATGACCTTCCAGGCAAACTGCTTCTGACTTGTGCTCCAGACCCTTTATCAGATTCATCCCCCTTCTTTGGACTCACTCCAGCACCTCAGTAACTTTATTGTAGTGAAGGGTCCAGAACTGAATACAGTACTTAAGGTGCAACACAATGTTTGAGGTGCAATGAATGCTGAATATGCTGTTCATGATTCCATGTGGTAGGTACGGAACAGCCCTTTGATCACTGAGGATCTGCTGTTCCAGCTGTGTAGCCTCCCATCTTCTTGTGGACTCCCAGCCTCCTCACTGATGGGGCAGCATGAGAGGCAGAAAAGGCCTTGAACCTTTGTCAGTACTGCACAAGAATAAAAAAAATATCCCTGTGTTGTCAACACAGTTTTCATCACAAATCAAAACTGCAGCCCTGTATTAGCTACTATGAAGAAATTTAACTCAATGCCAGGAAACACCACCACTCATTAAGATGCTATTTAAAAGCCAAAAGGTACTACACCTGGCATTAAATTTGTCTCAGATATACATTCTTCAAATGGGCAACAAATAACAAAATCATATCATCCTAAATAAAGAAATGCTGTGTGTACATCTATCTGTTAAGTCTTGCAGGGACAAGATTAAATTTCTATATTTCTTCCCTCTCGTGCACATATTTCTTTCAGAAACAATTATTTTGTCTTCTCATTCTCCAATTTCAGACACTGACAGAGAATAATGTTATCTGTATTGCTGCTGTCAATGAGTGGCCTTACATTTTCCAGTTGTCCATTTCCAGTTCTCATTTCTTGATTGTGCTTAATATGTAATATTTATTCTTAAGGAAGACCAGTGCAATATTATATACTGTGTTGTGTTGTAGGTTTCTTGGCCCACTCTGGAATCTACGTTTGATTTTTTTTCCCACAGATAATATGGCTATTACACAGGTTTGAAGGAATTATCAACTTGGGTTCACACTCATTCTTCAAAAAAAGTGGGAGCGACCATGGGTTTTCTAGGGTAAGATCACCTACATCTTTCAAAGAGGACTTCTTGCTATGTGTAGTTATCCCTGTTATGCACTACTACCGTTAACAGACTAGAGACTTGGATGGAGCAATTGTTAAAAACCAGAAATAATGCATTTTTTCAAAATTTGAGGTTTTTTTATTACCAGCACTGATAAGATTTTCCCCCCTCATTGTTGGCCAAACGGCCTGAAGTCAACTTTTCATTCTAGTAGATTTTCCACTGCAAAATGGAATTAAATGCATAACACGATACTGGTTTCATTCACTCTAGAACTCTAAGACTGAAATGCACTAACTTGGTGCTTCAGAAGGTCTAATTAATTATTTAAATAATCCTTTGTGTTCAGTACAAGTTTTATCATATTTTTCCATCTTCGGTTATGTCTGCATTCTTCTGTGGACCAAGGCATAAAAGTCACTAAACTGCCACTAACCTGTTGGGGGTTAGATGTGTTTCTTTTTTACCTACAGGATTTTTCTGTAAGTTTCTAGGAAGCTAACTACTGGATACTTATAGGTACTCAAGCAGAACAAAGGGGCCAAAGGAGTGGAGTTGTAGCGTAGCAGTGGCTACACTTCTTTTGTCTCTGGGAATTTCTCTTCGAGGGGGAGATAAGGTGAGTTTTGGGGCAGGTAAAGGACAGGACTGGGGGCAGCTTCGCTCTTTTGCTCCCAGCATCAGAGAGAGGATGGCCAGGCTGTTGCTTGCTGTGGGAGGAGTTCGCTGTGACCACTGGGTCCAGTCCTGAGAAAATCATCCACCATCTGCTGGTGTGCCCCGGAACTCTGAGCTGCCTCCTCCTGCCCTGCCGGAGCTGGGCCGGCCCTGTCCCACCCAGGCTGTTTCTTGGGCCCTGCTTGGAGGCTTTTTGCTGCTCTATGGCCCCGCACTGCCCTGCCCTGCTGGGACATCCCTCCTGTTCCAGCTGCCACCGGCAGAGCTTCTGATTTATCTCATCCACCAGCCCGGGATTTTCCACCATTCCAGCTGGGTGCTCTTGAGAGATCAGACTGCCCCAAGCTTTGTGAAACAAACCCCTCGAGGTTCCTGGTTCTGTTTATTATTAATGATGTAGTTGTTGTTTGTTTGTCTTGTTATACATAGAAGTAAAGTATGTATAGTTAAGAACTGTTGTTCCTATCCCCATACCTCTGCCTGAAACCCCTTTGATTTTCTAAATTATAAAAGTTTGGAGGGAGAGGATTTGAATTCTCCATTCCTAGGGAGGCCTTGCCTCTCCCTAGCAGATACCTGTCTTTCAAACCAAGCCATTTGATTAACAGAGCAAAATGTTACCCTCAGGCTAATAAGGCTTGGCTGCAGCACCTCATGGATGTGGCTATATTACTTGTCAAATCATTTGTGTATCTTTTCATTGTGTTATGAAAACAGCATAGACCAGCCACACAATACACATTGGTATTGGCTGACCTCCTCCTCAGACATTGCTGTTCTTGCCACAGCAGCTGGTACTCACGTATGTATATATATTTGCCTTGGAGGAGATGAAAGAATTGGTAATTAACTGAAGATATTCTATGAACCTAGCCCCAAATGCCAGAGTGGGATGCTTTCTGTGTAGCTGTATTCCAGAATTAATTTGTGTCAAATCATTACACTTGGGTAAACTCCAGTACATCCTCTCAGCTATATGTGTGTATGTGAATATAGCTGTTGTTATCAATACTTGTATTGATTGCAGTGTCAGGTTATTAGGATGATCTTTTTCTAGAACAGCAGCAATTGTGACACAAAGAACAATATATGTGAGATAAGTTATTCCCTCAATGTTACTCTTTTTTTTTCTTCACATTTTTGTCTACAGATTAAATATGTAAAGCCCCAAGTAATCCTTGACAAAAAATATTAAAAAAAGTTGTTTACTGCAATATATAGCAAACTAAGCTCAGGAAGCCCAATTCATTAATTTTTTAGGTACTCCCAGTTAAAAAAGGAATTAATGAATTTACTTTGAGCTCTGACCTGAAGCCCCCTAGCTCTCTTATTGCCTGTAAACCTCAAAGCTATTACATGCAAATTTTACAACAGCCATGGTGTCTCTCAGCAATCTGCAGCCCTCAAAATAGGCACTTTTTAAAGAATAAAAGGCTATCCACTTCCAGTGCTTCTGAATTGTAAAAATAAATACTTAGGAACGCAAGGAGAAAAAAAAAAAAAAAAAAAAAAAAAAAAAAAAAAAAAAAAAAAAAAAAGCAAAGAATTTCCAGGGGTACAAGTGAAAAGAAAAAAGAACTAGTTTAAAGGACATTTTTACCTACTTTGCTGGGCTCAGCAGAAAGTGAATGCCTTCTACAACAAATTAGGTTTCACTAAGTGCAAGCGGGCATGTTGGATTAATCTATATGTCAATGAAAGGATGAACTGATTCAAACTAGGAGCTTTGAAGTTAGGTGCCCTGCTGTCACTGAAATGTCCACTTACAATTTTCAGACTATTTTATGTTAGTTTAATGCTACCATTCCTCATTACCTTCACAGATGTTTGCAATAGGCAAAGTAACTTACTTGCCCTTTACACAAAAGTAGCAAAAAATTTGAAGTTCTAAAAGTAGAGGGATAGCCTAGTACTGTATGTGCTCTGCTGTGTGCAGACTAAGTCAGGCTACATTAATATCTGTATTCTAGGAGACAATAATACTCTGAGTTTGCGATGTGCATTTAGCAAATGGAGTATAAACTTACTACCCCATTTAACAAAATACTAAAGGAGCCTGCTACAGCATCAGGCTAATTATTATTTAAAATTATTTTGTAGCTCCTTGTTCAGTACTAACATTATTCATGATGAATTATTTGATTTTTATGTGATGTGTATGGAATTGCAAGGGAACCCCAGCACAATTTAGCATTCATTTTTGTCCATTATTTTAGCAGAGAGGCTTTTTAAAAAATAATGTTGCTTCACATAATATTATTCCTTACATGCTATAAGATTCTATTCATTCTGCAACTACAAGGGTAGTTTCCATCATCTTGCTTCAAGGAAATATATTCAGGCTGACAAATTTTCACATCATCCGGTCACTTATGTGCTCTAGGGTAGTTTTTCTTCTGTCTCACTCTCTTCTTCTGGAGTTTTTTTTCAATCTGAATTAAATGTTTCCAAAGCCAAACAGTGTAAGATTGAGCCCTAGTTGTCTACACACCACCTGTTCTTATTCTTGGCATTTTCGTTATCTATTATTATTTACTTATTTGTATTCTATTATTCTACTTTGTTTTCTTTCTTCCAACCTTTGAAGCATATGCACAATGAGGTCTGTGACTGATCCAATGCCCAGGCACAGCCTTTCTAGTGATATCAGTGGGTACTGCAGAACATCCTTGTTAAATATGTCTATCACTTGTTTTTCTGGAAAGAAATATGGGCCTAAATATGAGAAATCCTGGTAAGCAGGAATATAATAAACATTTTTTCATCTATAGCAGATGCTCTCTAAAGTGTTCTATAGACTATTGTTTGCCCTGTTTAAAATAATCCATAGATCTATTCAAATTCATTGTGCTCAGCAGTATTTATAGTGAACTGTTTTTTTCCCATTCAGAAATTAAATTTTAATTTAGATTAATATATATATAATCATCATTATTTACTATTGTAAAATACACTGAATAACACACCAATGATACTGTTATTAAAAATAGATGTTAATAACAAGTAGCTATCAGGGCATTAAATCTATACATATCTTCTAATGGTTTATTATTTTGTAAAGTGAACAATTGACAACCCTAAGACAAGGATGTACATGTCACTACTATGTGCTAATAAAAAAACCAGTTATGTTTCAAAGAAAACCACAGTTCAAAGGCTATTTAAGAAAAACAGTCACTAGTAAGTAGACAATTGTTAAGAAATACAGTTGCAAGATAGGATCAGAAAGTCTAAAAGTGCAGCTGAAGAAATATAAGGGAGGAACCAGGGATAAAAGATACCAGCGGTCATCAACAGGTCATTAAATTGATACAAAAACTGGTAAGTAACTGAAGCTGATCACTGAGAGAAAAAAAAATGGTCAAAGCTGATCAAAGAGAGAAAAAAGAACTAGTTCTATATAGAAAAAATTTAACATACATAGTAACACTTAGACATAGCATATTCAATTACTGTATTGTCAGTTTAATGAATAAAGAGCAAGGAAGATGACAGTATTAGAAAATGTACAAAAATAGACCTGGCAGACTTAAGTGTAAAGAGAATTTAAGAATTCCCTTCAGTATCATATTCGTCCTGTTGAAGAGTGGAATCAAGGGTCTTGATCACTTGTTGCTATCCTCCTAAGCCCTTTTCTATGAAGAAATGTCATGGTCCTGAGGACTCTACCAACCCTGACTATCCCTGCCCAACCCTGACTACCCCCCACCCAGACCAAGGACCAGTACCCCATTGCTCATTGCTGCTTTCAACAGACTCTTGGCTCTGCACCAAAGCAGTGTTTCCTTATTCCACGTAAGTTAAAAAACATCTTCAATCTGGTGCCCTCACCATCAGGCTTTGCTGCAGCTTGACTTCTGCATGCCAGGTGCTGTACATAGCGTGATGCAAGCCACCTTTTGTGGTGGCTCATTAACGACTAATGTCTCTATTGCTTCCTGTCTTCATCTAAACTTATACTGTCTATAGAAAGATTTTGAATAAAGTCAAGAGAATATTTTGTTTCCCCTTTTCCTACTGCTAGCCACTGAATACGTTAGAAAGAGTATATGCAAGATGTCATGCTGTGTTCTATGTTTTGGTAAATGAAACCAACCAGGACCTTTTTTTATTTCTGGCTCTGAAAGGAAGTTCTACAATAGAACTCCTACTTCCAAGGCTAAACTCACTACCCCTTGCAAATCCAGGTGAACAAACAGAAAGGACAGGCAGACCACATTTGTTTTACCATCTGAGGTTGGTTTTAATGATTACATTGAAAGTATCTACTCTAGCTAGTTTCTGGCACAAATGATCTAGCTTTTCCTATTCTAGCAAACAGGGTGCATGACGGGGAGCAGGCAGGTGGACCTTCTTTGACTAACCTGTACCTGTAGAAGCCCCTGTTATTCTTTGTATCCCTTGCTAAGTTCAGTTCCAGTTTTGCTTTGGCCTTCCTTTCCCCTCTCCTATACAGCCAACTTCTCTATACACTTCCCAGGTCACTTGTCCTTGTTTCCACTTTAAGCATTTTCTTCTTTCCCTTTAATTTGACCAGCAGGTCCCTACTCAGACATACCAGTCTCTTAACTTCTTTGACCGATTTCTTGCTCCTGATTGCCAGCTCTTGCACTCCATGGACTTCCTTAAAGATCTGCCAGGTTTGTTCTACTCCCTTGTTCCTGAGGACAGTTTCACAGGGAATCTTACTGCCTATCTCCTTGAAGACATGGAGGTATATTTACATGTGTGGAATATATGTACTGACTCCAGTGATGTCACTTGAGTCTCAAGAAAGTTTAAATGTTTAGAATCACCAGCTTAGCTCTTTAATTTGAACAAAAAATAAGAGTGAATTCTTATGAGTGCAGAGTGAAATCTCATTCATGATATATAGCCGTTATGAGATTATGTGGGCAGGGGATATGGTTTGCGGAAATAAATTTTCATATATATTTTTTTTCCTGTGTGAAATGCCTTAAAATCATGATATGTGAGTTAATTCTTATCAATCACCTTTCTCATCTGAAAATAAATAATTCTGGAAAAAGTTTTTTTTCTAATATATTGTGTAAGTCAGTTGCACAGGTAAATACTTGAATTGTATCTGCAAGTAAACACATATACAACTACATGAATATTCATATCAGGTGACCCCTCAGTTTTCAAGTGATCATAATTTAGAGGGTTATGAAAAAAATGCTCTTAGTTTTTGAAGACCCGTATTAACTAGTCATGATTCACTGCAAGTGTTCTCTGAAAATATTCACAGACACTCATGTATAATATGACAACACCTAGAAATCCTTTACAGACCTGTATATAAGCAAGCATTGTGACTTGTAAACATTCTGTTGTTCTGATACACAGTGTCTTTTTCTATGTTTTTTTGATTGAAGTAAAATAATTCATGTCAAATAATATTGGTCCATGGATACTTTAGAATATATGGGCTTGTTTTTTTTGTCAGTAGCACCACTGACACTTTGTTCTATGCAAACAGATTGTTCTCATTGAGAAGAAAATTTTCCTATAACTGCAGGAGGGGATTCCATACTCCTCCTATACTTTCCTACATCATCACCACAAAATGAGGCATTGCTAAGGCAGATATTACCCTGTGACGGCACTAAAGTATATTCTGTAAAGGTGCAAATCCGGACCAAAAAATATCTTAATTGCTTGGCAGTAGCATCTTATTAGCATTCTATCATATACTAGAGTTCCTATACCAAACACCCTGTGTTTTTTATAAAAATAAAAAAATAATATCCTTTTGCACCTGATTTTCAATTTTCCTTGACTGGGGCATAGTCACAAGCCTGATTTTTGAGATTGAGATGCCTCAATTTTCTCATCAGATATGCTCCCAGTATATCTACAATTTCATTAGAATTCCTGAAAGAAGGGATCACTCTGGTGGTCTCTATGAGTAGCCCAGGGAAAAAAA
>VWYO01026800.1:0-22373 GCA_013400275.1 Rhadina sibilatrix | reverse complement strand
TTTTTTTTTTTTTTTTTTTAATAAGTTTAAATAATTGATACACTGTCAGAAGCAGCCTGAATCCGTGGAGGGGAGATTAATATTAAATGAGAATGCTTCTCCCTCTCTGTGAGGGGAAAGGACGGCAAAGGCACAAAACAAGTCCAAAAGAAGTGGCCTGAGGTGGCTGAAGGGCTGCTGGAATTGTTCTGGTGGTTCTTCAGCCCAGAATTCAGGCACAACCTGAGCAGAGGTGCAGTGAGCAGGGAAGGGGCTTCCTGCCTCTGCCAGCTTTGTTCTGACAGGAGAAAAGAACCAGGAAATTCTGGAAATGAAAGGAAACAGGGTAAAAAAACTCTCTGAAAATCTATATTAATGGTCTCTCTGTGCAAGCTGGGCTTTATGGGCACTTGGCAGTGTCCCCTGTGCCCACTCTGCTGCACTGCTCTGCTTCCAGAGGAGAAGTTTCTGCTTCCCTGCCTTTTCCTGCGTGTGGGGCTGAGCAGTGGCTGAAACACTCCAGCCTGGCATCACTCCACCTGGCATCCCTGTGCTGCAGAGCTGCTGGCTCTCCCAGCCACAGCCAGGGATGGTTTTATCCCAGCTGAGCCCTCCCCAGGGCCAGGGAGGTCCCAGGGCAGGAACCTGGCCTGGGGCAATCCATGCAGCCCCCGATGGAAAATGCCATTTCCATGATGCCTTGTTGGGTCTACCTAAAACCAGAGGCCAGACAGAATCCAGAGAATAAAAAGCAGTTCTGTTTATGGAAGGGCCTGCAGGTGCATTTAGGGCAGACAAAGCCCCCCAGGGGCTGCACCCAAAATGGACAATGCTCACGGGTTTCACACTTTGAGCACTTTGGGCCATTTGCACATTGGGGGTTCATCTGCCAATTCCAGCTCCAGGTAATGAAGTCATTCACCCCAAGTTTGCTGCCCCCAGCTCACTTTTGTTTCCATCCCTGGGGGCCTGAGGCAGTGAGGTGTCCTTGATTGCCAGGCCTGGAGAGGAATTGTTGTGCCTGAGCAAAGTGGGGAAGCAGCAGCTGACCCTGTGTGTGGGGTTTGGAGTTCTACACTAAAGAGCTGCAGGGTTACAAATGGATGGAAAATAGAAAAGCTGAGATCCTAAGGCATCATCCAGGGGAAGGAGGAGGCACAGCCACAGCCACAGCTGTTCTAACACTTCATTTTCTCACTCAGTCCCAGTGAAGGAAGGCATTTTTGTCCATAGCTACAGAGGTGTTTCCAGGCTCAAACGCCGAGTTCAGCACTGCTCTGTGGGTCTGGGGCTGCAGCCTTTTCCCTGCAATGTTCTCAATGCTGAGGAGGTCACTGCTCCTATCAGAGCTGCCTCGTTGCTCCCTCTCTTATCACTTTCTGTCCTCACAGAGGGGCCTGGTCACAGGAGGATCTGGAGCCTCTCATGTCACTTGAAAGCCAGCAGCTCTGTCTTTGTCTCAGCCTTATCTCCCATTCCGAAGAGGGCTCATTATCTCCAGTATACCCATAAAAATAACTGCTGTGACATTACTCACGGAAAAAAGCAGCCTCGGTGACAGGTAGCAATGCCAGGTCACAAAACTCAGCAGAAATAAAAAGAAAAGGAGCATATTTCACTGCAGAATCCCAGGCTGACAGCAGGAGAAGTGCTGGAACAGTGCCTCAGAGCTCTGTGCCAAGGGGAGTGGGGCTGCTCAAGGATAATGCTTCCCTCAGTATTTAATATAAACAGGCAGAGTTTTATTAACCTGCCCCCCGAGGTACCCAACAAGGATCATCTCAGAGGAGAGAAACAATAAGGAAATGAATAACAACTGACTGTATTACACATGCAGGGTGGTGATCGATACCACTCTGCACTAAAATTGCAGTTGGCATCCAAACACATCTCAAAAGGGGAAAAAAAAAACAAAACAACAACCCAGCAGTAAGAACTCATTCATCAACCACCTCATCTTTAGAGGCACTTCAGCATTATTAAATGTTTTATTCAGCTGAGGGACTCTTTGGGCCACAGGGAGAAGACAACAGTGGCCCAAAGACTCAGCTCTCAGATATTGAGCTGCAAAAACAGCCCAGGGGGCTGCTTTCAGTGCTCCAGGGATTAATTAACACCTCAGGGGGGTCACTGTCCACACCACTTAACAAAACTCCAGTCTGAGATTCCCAGATCCAGCCCAGGGTTGTGCTTCTGCAGTGCTGGCCTTTTGGAGAACTGAAGATGAATCAAATGTCACAACAAACCCCGTGTTAGCTCTAATGGTTGTGACCAATCACTCTGAAGTCTCCCTCAGAATGGGATTTTCTTGGCTTGGGAGAAAATGCTGCCTTTAAACCCACGGAAGGCAGCGATGGCAAGGAGAGGGAGGGTTATTCCTGATCATCAACACATTGAGGGGCTCCTTTTCTGCCTTCTTCTTTTCTGAAATACTGCAGAAAAATGGGAAATGTACTCAGAACAGGGCACAAGTTCACTGTAAAGAAGGTTTCACCCAGGCACTGATTCCAGCCCCTGTGTTTTTACCTTGAAAACATGAGGGCCTGTGCTGCAGACACGTTATCTGCCCAAGCCTCTCTCCTATTCACAGTGCACACTTCAGGCTGGAGATCAGCTTAAGCACTGAAACAGCTCTTCTGGGACAGATTTTGGGCTGCAGAGTTTCCAGTGCTTACAGATGTACTGTCTCTGGCAATATTTGGTGCTTTTTTTCTCAAAAGCCTTCATTCCCAGAGTGATTAGATCACCTGGGAAGTTCAGCTTTCAGGCAGCAGAGCTTGCAGACACAACCTCCAGAGATTTAAAGCTCTGCAGGAAAACACCGAAACCACGGCTGCCTCTTCATCACCTTTTATTTTGTTGTTGTTGTTGTTAATTTTAGCATGAATGTGATCAGACAAAAAGCCTGACTCACGATTCTTCAACGCTCCAGCTTCGTGGATGCAAAGTCCTCCTCACATTTTTGCCACGTTCTCCTTCTATGCATCCATTGATTGCAGCCCACGGGGTGCCACCAGGAGCAAGATCTGGGCTTTGAGACAATCTTGGTTCTCCTCACCTCCGCCCAAACACGGAGCCTGGCTGTCCTGAAGTCGCACACGCCGAAAATTCTGCGACTCTGATGGGAGAATAATTGCCTGCTCTCTCAGTACTAATATATTTTTGGTTTCTGGTTGGCTGCATTTGCATCTGGCTGTGCAGGCTGCCTTGCCCGCAGCGCCCTTATCGGATTTGCTCGCTCTCATGACTTGCTGCGTTTGTTAGACCAAGTTCTAAATAACCAAAAATAAGCCTCGGGAAGGCTCAGCTTGCTGGAGCAAGGACAGGAGCATGGGGGTGATGCAGACAGCCCAGGTGTGGTGTGAAGAACCTGGAATACACTCCAGGCTGGGAGATGCATCCCTGGGAGCGTTGGAGCTGCTCCTCCCTTCCTTCAGACCAGCGACAGAGCCTTGAGCACAAGCAAAGCCCACGGCACAAACACTATAAATAACAGTAATGGGGCCACTGCTGGTGACATCAGAGCAGAAATTAGTGAGGCTGGCAACGGCAAAGCTGCAGCAAACTGAAATATTTTCACCCCAGTGCTTTCTGGAAAAGGTCTTTTATCTCAGAGGCTGAGTCAGAGGCGAGGAAGGGGGCAGATGCCTCGCCCCCACTCAGCCTGCTCCTGTGGGGCTCTCGCTTCTGGCTCACAGGAGGCAGTTCTGGGAGTCATTTATGACCCCCCCCCTCCACCTCCCAGTTTCCATTCTGTGCCCGTGTGGGGATTCAGGCAGCACAGGGAAAGTGGTTTCTGTGGGTATTTCTCACCCGCTGAGTCACACACTGTGGGGTGTGCGGGGAGGAAGCGGTGCCAGGCTCTAATAAATGCGGTGTCACGACACTCCCTGAACGACATCTCCTCGATTTAGCAGCACTGCAGTGCTGCCCCCAGAGCCCTGTTTCCCACAGCATCCCCTGGGAAGGGGCCTCGTTGTTGCTGCTCCCAAATCAGGGCGCCCCATCCCACATCTCGTTTCAAGCAGAGCTTGGGACAACCTGCTCAGGGCTTCTCCTCAGCAAACACCTCCAGCACAACCTCAGCAAAAGGGTTTTACTGCCAAGGTGCCGTTCTGTTGGGATTGAAGCTGCTCCCAGCCTTTGGAGGGGTCCTCCTGAGTGATGGAACCTGTGTAATAAAAGAGTCTGTTAATTTTACAGCTGGAGTGTGAGTATGAATTGTGTAAGAAAGCTCTTGGAAGCAAACCAGGGTTCGCTGAAGTGGCCGTGAGTGCCTCCAGCACAGTCTTGAAATAGCCAGGAAGCCAAGAACACGCAGCTTGAGCAGGGAATGCTGCAGTAGAGAGAACACTCCTGCACTGCCACGGGGTGACAGCGACACAGGTGGCTTCATCTGGGTAGGCTGAAGTGGGCAGGAGCTGAGGACCACAGCACCTGAGCTGGCAGCTCATTTTCCAGGGGCTCAGGCAGGTCCTGCTGACAGCTCTGAGGGCTGTGCTGCTGCGGCTTTGCTGGTTTTTGGTGCCCCAGCTCTGCAGCACAAAGATAGCTCGAGTACCTCCAGATGTGCCGCAGACAGCCCCAGCTGCAGCATCAGCACGGCTTTTAATAGCCCTGGGAGGAAGTGCTGACATGGAACTCCCTCAGGCAGCTGAGCCCCTCGAGGTGAGGGGAGCTGGCATCTCCTGAGCCTGGTGCTGCTGGTTCCTGCCAGGCTCCCAGTTTGGGCCAGGGTCTGGTTTTTAGTATTTTTAGTCACCCCCACCGTGCTCGGACACCGGCACAGCAATGGCACGCAGTGGGAATCCTGATTTCCAGCCATTCCAGAAAGGATGGAGGGCCTGGCCCACGGAGATGGCAGAAGCCCTGTGCTCCCCAGGCAAAGTTCTTCTGTGATGCCTCCAAAAGAAGCAGGACAAAGTGGGAATCCTGGTTTAACAACACAAAGAATCCCAAGGCACCTGTGAAAACAAAGAGGGACAATCAGTGTGACCTGGATCCTTTCTCTGGAAGCTTTTCATTGCTTGGACAGAGCCTCAAACCAAATCCAAAATGCAAATGCTCTCCTTCCTGGGCAGACTGACATTATCTGTGTGGCTTGTCCCTGGCTTTGCTGCAGTCCAGCTTGCCTGGGCACACCTTGGCAGAGCAGAGGAGGGCTGGCTGTGGCCTCTGCTCTCAGCTGCTTACAGCAGCTGTCCAGCTGGTTGCTGGAGTCCCTGACAAGACAAGGCTGCCCTTTTCTGCAGCCTGAGGCTGGGGCAGCAGGGCTGCAGCTCCTGTCTGCGCTGAAAGGGTTTTGTATTCTGCTCCCAGGCAGAGGGGAGAGCATCAGCAGAGCCTGGCAGGTGTCAGGGATGGCAAAGGAGCCAGATCTTGATACCTCAAAAAGGTGGCAAGGAGGGAGACCTGAGAGGTTCATGTAGAAACTGGGAAATGCCAATTAAAAGGCATCAGCTTGCCATTTATGCTGTTAATATCCTGCCTGGTATGTCTGGTTTGACACTTCTCCTATGACAGGGAGTTTGGGAGTGTCCAGCCTGCCTGGATAAACATAATCCCTGTCTTGGAGAACCTCTCATCCCAGAAAAGTGTGTAGGTGATGCTGGAAAAGGAGAGAGGCTCAGGAAATGAAGGATTTTCCCTCAGACCAGGAATAAAACCTTTCTGCCTGTCCCCGTGGTCGCCACTGCCTTCATTCTGCTCAGGGCACCAAGAACAACAAAAAATTATTCTGCTTCCAGGTGGATTCAACTTTCTGGAAGTTTAAAGCAGAGAAAGAAGAGACAGATAAATCCTCATTTCCAGGCATGGTCAGACACAGATTTGGACCCAAATTTTCCCTTCCCAATTCAAGTGGGCCTCTCTGCATTTCTCAGGTTAGGCTGAGTTCTGCAACAAGTCCCAGGTCTTTATTCACAAGTTAAAGACACTTATTTTACCCTTTTTTCCCCCCAGTTTTATCTGCCTGCTGCTGTCCTTAGTGCTGGATTAATGCATGCAAAGCTTCGTGGCCAGCTTCTGTAAATTGCTGGCAGCAAACAACTCTCATAATACACTTTGTTGCAATGAAATGCATTTTGCAGTGAAACCTATAATAGCTCAAATATAAATTAATTATAATCCCTTCTGCTGGAGAGAAGCTTCATGTATAATTAACATTTTTTTTGTGGGGAGGGGAAAGGGAAGGAGAAATCCCCCTCTGAGCAGTTCAGTAATAATTTCCACGTCCCCAGTGTCCCTCACAGGAAGGAATATTGTGGTTTACCTGTTCCCCTGTGCAGGGCAAGGCACAGCTGTTTCCAGCTGGAGCCAAAAGATGCTGCTGCAGCATGAAGGAAAAAACATCAGCAACTCCCCAGCACGCTGTGCTCCAGGCTCAGGAATTAGGGACAGCAGCTCTTTGCCAGATTTGGGAGAGAAGAGGGGTGAGAAGAGACAGATTTGAGGGCAGCAGTAAATTCAGCACCGGTGACAGGTGTTAAACTCAGGTGGGAGTGTCCAGAGCCAGGCTGGGGCATCCATGGGGCTTTGAAGTCCAAATTTGCTTCTCTCCCATGGCCTTTAAAGTCCAATTTTGCCTCTATCACATAGGCTTTAAAGTCCAAATTTTCCTCTCTCCCATGGGGCTTTAAACTCCAAATTTTTGTCTATCCCATGAGGTTTAAAATCCAAATTTTCCTGTCTCCCATGGAGTCCAAACTTGCCTCTATCCCATGGCCTTTAAAGTCAAAATTTACCTCTCTCCCACGGGGTTTAAAGTCCAAACTTGCCTCTATCCCATGGCCTTTAAAGTCAACATTTACCTCTCTCCCATGGGGTTTAAAGTCCAAATTTACCTCTATCCCATCCTTTAAAGTCCAGATTTGCCTCTATCACATGGGGTTTAAAGTCCAGATTTGCCTCTTTTCCATGGCGTTTAAAGTCCAAATTTGCCTCTTTTCCATGGCCTCTAAAATCCAAACTGGCCTCTCTCCCATGGGCACAACCCAGCTCGTTTTTCCCAGCAGGGAGCTGCTCTCCAACACCCTTGAGCACAACATTTCCACTGGAGCTGAGCTCTCTCCTCGTGGCTGAAGCCGAATCCAAGCCCTGCAGTGACAGCACAATTCCTGCACCTCCTGCAGCCTGGGCCAGGCTCCCAGCACAACTCTGCCTGTGAGAACAGCAGGGAAATGTTGGTGGTTCCGTGGCTGAAATTTATTCAGGGCAGGGGTCAGCACAAACACCAGGAAGCTCAGGCTGGGAAATGAAAATTTTGGAGGCTCCTTTTTCCCCTCTACTCTCCTTCCCAACAAAGTCTCCTGCTCTCGGTCTCTAATGAGAGTCAATTGCTGCTGATAAATTTTACNTCTAATGAGAGTCAATTGCTGGTGATAAAATTTACATAATAGCTTTTTTTTTTTTTTTTTTTTTTTTTGGCTTGTTCTGCAAATTAAGCAGAAAAAATTGCCTATTAGAGGGAAAACTGGGGCGATCCTTAAAGCTCAGTGTAACCTATTTAGCTGCTCAGGTCAGCTGCAGGGCTGGATCCGAGGCCTCCTCAGGAATTTTCTGCAGGGAGCAGCAGTTTAGTGCCTGGCTCCAGAGCCCCAGCTGATTCCAGCACCACATCAAAGCTCCTCGGGACCAGAGGGGGTCGGATTAATTCCTGTGCTGCTGCTCAGGTGTCCTCCTCTCCTCCCTTCCCCTCACCCTTTTCCTGCTGGCTAAAGGCTCGCCCGTACAAAGATGGGTTTATTTAAAGATGGGAAATGCCAGGATTGAGTCTCAGAGGAGGTTTGTGTTTTGGGGTTTTTGGTTTTTTTGGGGTTTTTTTTGTTTGTTTTGTTTTTTGTTTGTTTGTTTGTTTGTTTTTTTCCCTTGGGGTTTGGTTTTGTTTTGTTTTTGGTTTTGTTTTTTTATTTTTTTTCAGGAGGGTTTTTTTTGGGTTTGGTTTGGTTTTGGTTTTTTTGGGGTTTGGTGGTTTTGGTTTTGTTTGTTTGTTTGTTTTCGTGTTTTTTTCCTTTTTTGTGGGTTTGTGTTTTTTTGGTTTTGGTTTGTTTTTTTTTGGTTTGGGGTGTTCTTTGTGGGTTTTTTGGGGTTTTTTTGTTTGTTTTATTTTCTTTTGTTTTCTTTTGTTTTGTTTTTTTGGTTGTGGTTGTTTTTAAGGTCAGGACCTGTCAGAGCAGCTCCTGGCTTCCCAGAGCCTTCCTGACCCCGTGCTGCCCTTGCAGCCCTCACAGGGTGACACAGCCTGAGACAGGATAAATTAATTAACCCCTGGAAAGCACCACAGCTGGCAGAGCTCCTCTTTTGGGGGATTCGAGCCCCACCTCCTGACTCCTTTCAATCTGGGACCACTTTTATTTGGTTGATCTGCAGGCCCTCAGGCTCAGCCCCAGATATTCAGGCCCTGTTAAAAGAGTCACTCCAAACCTTCCCTCCACATCACAGTTGTGCCTTCGCTCTCCAAATTACAGACTTGGCCCTGAGTCCTTCCTTTCCCCCAGCTGGCTCGTTGTAATTCCCCTACCCAATGTTTCAGGGGCTGTAAAACACCAGCACTGCCTGCACCATGCAACGAGATCGGCCCAAGTCCCTTCCAACCCAAACCCAGCTGGGATTCCGGGATTCCTCCACCACTTTCACCCAAAATTGGACTCTGTCTGGCAGCCCTAAGCATGAGCACACCTTGCTCTTGCTTTGCTCTGTTTGCATCCATCCCGCTGCCTTCATTTTTAGGGATAGCCAAGCCCAGCCAGGCAGCTGGTTTCCAAAACTCACTGACCAGAGGACTTTACAGCTCATTTACCTGCCTCAGACACAGCTCCCCGCAGGTTTATTGCCTGCAAGGGATCCTCACTGAAACCCGGGCTCTGTTTTTTTTCCTCCCTGCTCTCCGAGTGCTGCTGGAAACAATTCCGAATGTCTCAGCTCATCAATGGTGTCTCGCAGCCAATCTCACGCTCCTGACACGCGGGGGCCTTTTGCTGATCCCTCTCCAGCTGAGAAAGAATTACCCAGAAATTTCCTCCCTTCTTTGCCTTCCTAAAAAAACAAACCAAACAAACAACAACAAAAAAAAACCCCTACACAACAAAACACTAAAAAAACCAAACCAAAACAAAACAAAAAAACCCCAAACAAAACAACAAAACAAAAACCCCAAAACAAACAAAAAAAACCCTAACCAACCAACCCCAAAAAACCAAACAAACAAAAACCCCACAAAAACCAAAAAAAAGAAAAAAAAAAAAAAAAAAAAAAAGAAAGAGGAGAAGGGAAGAGAGGGATAAAAAATCAAGGGGAAAAAACCCCCCAAAACAAAAACCCACCAAAAAATAAAACAAACAAACAAACAAAAAACACCAACAAAAACAACCCCAAAAAAACCAAAAAAAACCCAAAAAAAAAAAAAAAAAAAGAAAGAGGAGAAGGGAAGAGAGGGATAAAAAATCAAGGGGAAAAAACCCCCCAAAACAAAAACCCACCAAAAAATAAAACAAACAAACAAACAAAAACAAAAAAACCCAAGGAAAAAAATACCAGTAAAGGTCACCCGGTGTAACCTTGGTCTGCTTCACAAAAGCTACTCCTCCTTCAAAAGCAGCACCCAGAAAGCAGAAAAAAATAAGTGGTGTCTGGAGCTACATGACAAGAGAACAGAGTTCCCCTCAGCACGAACAATGATCCATCCTCACCCCCTGCAGCCACCAGGGATCCTCACGGTGGGGGCACAGATTGTTGGTATCTTCAGCTTCTCGCTGAGTCTGAGCCCCAGCTCTGAAACATCCCAGCCTCTCTCCTCTGCATGCTCACAGAAAACCTCTTCTGGCGCTAAATTACTGCTGCTTCTGGGAGAAAATGGTCTTAATAGCCAAGGGAGGTGGTGCTAGGAAAGATTTTATTGACAGACACGTGCAGAGGGACTCGGGGATGTGACCAATTTTCTGAATTCTTTCCACCAAAGAAAACGTATTGGAAAAGAATGGACCATAGTCCCGACGTTTTTCTTTCTTTTCACACTGATCCCTTCTCTTTTCCATCGCTGAGATCTTTTATTTTCTAAATATGCCAGATTGTAAGAGAATGGATCACCCTCTCCCTTGCCTCCTCCAAAACAAATCAATGTTTCATTCAACCTGAAACACATATTTCCTCCTTTGTTTTCCCTCCCACCTCTGGGAAGGTAAAAAATGCTTCTCTCCCCCAAAGTGTGCTTTCTGCTTTTCTGCTGCCTGTAAACGCTGGTTATTCACACAGCTCCATTTATTACGGTTTTTTTTTTTTTAATTTATTTTTCTGAGGGAGATCAATGGAAGACCTGTCGCGTGGTTGGGAAGGAGCTGCAGAGCTCCTCTGTGGTGGCAGCTCCGTGTCCCCATCCAGCTGCAGATTCCTGGCTGTGCCACAAAAAAATAAAAAAAAAAAAATTTTTTTTTGGAGCTCATTTGTAGGGCAAAAGGAGAAAAGGCTCAGCATTTTTGGGGTGCATCCTTAGCTGAGCTTTTGCCATCAAAAATTGGTGTTTGGTTTGACCAGGCTGGAGCTAAACCCAGCATTTTACTCGGATATTTCCAGCACTGGCTGAGTGGAGACTCACTTATGGTCATTCCCTCCTGCCCCATTCCTCAGTTTTCCTTCACCTATTTATCAGTGCCTCTCGAGCTCTGGAAAAGCCTCTTCCAATGAATGCTCTCCTCTCTCCCTGAGCACACCCCTGTGCAGCCAGGTAACCCAAACCCCACAGTTCTGGTTGGATTTATGAGACCCCCACAGCCGAGCCCTGACTGCAGGGAGAAGCAGCACAGCTCCTGGCAGCCAGTCCTGCTGATCACTCAGGATCTTTCCAGGAATCCACTTCATCTGCATCCCATCCACAGGCACAAAACAATGGCATGAAAGTGAGAAGCAGAGCTTAGGAACCATCTACGAGAATGAGCCAACTACTTCATCCTGAGCTTTAATTAAAATGGGCTCGGCCACTTTGTTTTATTTATTTTTTGACAGCCACCCTCCATTTCCTGCCTAAACACAATCTACTCCCATTTTTCAGTGCCACTGTGGGGTCAGCGACCAAAGCACAGAAATAAAAAGCACATGACTGAGTTACTGCAGCTCCCAAACACTCAGGGGTTTATTGCCAGCAGCTAACTGCCTTCAGAGAACATCTGCTCCAGCTCTGAGTGCCACCCCAGCACAGACTGGAGCTGTAACTCAGCCCGAGGAGCACAAAGAGATGGGCCCTGGTGTTCAAAGCTGACTGACCTGCCTCCATCCAGGTGTTATCAGCTCCTTTTCCTTTCCTCTCCTTCCATTCCCCCTGTCGCTGCCAAAAAAATAATCCCAAAGTGTGTCTTCCCCCAGGGACCTGCACTTACCTCTGGCTGGGGAGGGAGGAGGAGCTGGAGGCTGGAGGGGGTTCTGGCTCTGCAGGATTTCACACCGTGACCCCACAACTTCACATCTATGCAGGTAGAGCTCAGCTCTTCCCTGAGCATCCTCCTTCTCTTCCAGGACCCCACTTACCCCCTCATCTATGCAGGTAGAGCTCCCAGGATCGTATATATTCCCCAAGAACCCTCTCTACCCTTCCAGGACCTGATTTATTCCTTGAACCTCGTTTACTCTTCCAGGACCCCATTTACCACTTCATGACCTCATTTACCCTTCAGGATACCATTTACCCTTCCAGGACCCTATTTACCTCCACATTTGCCCTTCCAGAGCCTCATTTACCCCTCAGGAGCCCATTTATCCTTCCAGGACTCAATTTAATCTTCCAGGGTACAATTTACCCTTCCAGAACTCCACTTACCCCTCAGGACCCACATTTACCCTTCCAGGACCCTATTTACCTCCTCAGGGCCAAAAGGAGCAGCAGAATCCCTTGGGGGGTTAAGTCCTTAAGCACAGGGTCACAACTCCCTCTCCCTGCCTTCACACCACCGTGGGCAGACTCCCGAAATCCTCTGACCTGTCTGATGTATCCTGGGATTTTCAGCCCAAACTGAAATCCTCCGACCTGCTGTTCTTGGTATGTAGCCAAGATGTACCCAGCAGTGTGTGTTCCATCCCCAGCTGTTAAACCAGCTGGGCAGTGTTCTTTATCCCTGCCAGGACCCATCCCTGATAACTCTGGGGGGATCTCTTCTGTTAAACCAGCTGGGGCAGTGTTCTTTATCCCTGCCAGGACCCACCCTGCCCCCAGGGCTATCTGCTGCTCATGGGCCATCCAGGCTCACTGCAGGGCTGATCCAATTCCAGCAGCCCATGGGGAGAGGCTCCACCCAGGGGAGGAGCCCAGCATTCCCAGCTGGAAGGTTTGCAGTGAAAGCAAACACATTGATGGAGTTAATTTTGGCAAACCACTAATGAGCAACACACCAGCCTCCTTTTTTCTTTTTTTTTGTTTTTAACCCTCATGACCAATCTCCTAACGTGCCTTCTCTTGCTTTATTGAAATCATTAACAACTAACCCGCTGTCCTCCTTTTGGAAAACACATCCCTTCCAGATTCTGCTCCACGGGGATCTGAAAGAGCTTTTCCAATCAACAATTCATTGAATGAAGCCTCCAGAAATCTGCTGTTGTGTTCCCATCCCGAACTGACCTTGAGCCTATTTAAACCTAGATGGATTTCAATTCCACAGTCCCACCAGATCCTCCTTCCCCGCCCTCCACCTGGGATAAGAGAGGCTTTTCAGAACATGTTAGAGGAGGGCTGCTAAATGATGCATTGAAAAGAGCTGCAGGGAAAAAATAACTTTATCATCTTGTGGCTTGAGCAGAAGGGGATGGGGTTCCTCAGTGCTTTAAAAGATAATGAAAAAATGAAAAAAAAAAAAAAAAAAGCACCCAAAAAAACCCACCCAGGCAGAGAGCAGTGCAAAAAGGTGAATTAATACTTTTTGATGGATGAATAAAAATGGGTTCAGCAGAGAGCAAGGTCCCAGGAGAGTCCCAGGCACTGCCTGTTCAGATTAATGCAAATTCCATACTGGTGTAACCTTTCCTTGGAGGATGAAAGGGTAAAAGGGTCCAGCTGCTGAGAGGATGTGCCAGGAAGGAGCACAGGAGTGAGGCTCTGGAGCAGCTGCTGCTCAGAGTTTGGATTCAGGGAGTGAAAGAGCCCA
This sequence comes from Rhadina sibilatrix, assembly GCA_013400275.1. Taxonomy (NCBI): domain Eukaryota; kingdom Metazoa; phylum Chordata; class Aves; order Passeriformes; family Phylloscopidae; genus Rhadina; species Rhadina sibilatrix. The sequence continues at coordinate 9,273 of VWYO01026800.1, read as the reverse complement.
AATTCCTGGGATGGCCGAGGCTGTGGTGCAGTGAGAGGTCCCTGTACTGGAATGGAGCATTTCTAACCTGGATTCTGCTGCAGGTGCTTGTGCTGATGGCTCCTGAGTGTGGGATCTCCTCAGGGCTGCTCAAAGACCCCAGGTGCCAGGTGTGGGGTGCTGGGAGAGCTCTGAGGGAAGTGATGCCTCAGGACTTCTGTATTTTTCAAACCCTGCACTGCTTTAGTGTGTAACTCTAAAACTCCATATGGAGCGTCAGCTACTGCTCTCTGGAACCCACGGACACCCAACAGCCTCAGGCCCCAAAAAGTACAAAAAAAAGTGAATTGAGGAGGAGCAAACCGGAGGCAAACNGGAAAGGAAAGGAAAGGAAAGGAAAGGAAAGGAAAGGAAAGGAAAGGAAAGGAAAGGAAAGGAAAGGAAAGGAAAGGAAAGGAAAGGAAAGGAAAGGAAAGGAAAGGAAAGGAAAGGAAAGGAAAGGAAAGGAAAGGAAAGGAAAGGAAAGGAAATAGGGACAAAAGAGGACAAACCTTCCCAGCAGCATCTCCCTCCCTTGCTGAGCCCTCCTCCATCCCCTCTGCCCTCAGAAACGTGCAGCTACATCACTGAAAAGCCTGGTCAGCACCTCTCAGTGGGGAAATTCTCCTTAATTCAGACATTTCTCAAGTGCTCATTTATCCACGACTTTGCCCTGCTGGAGAAAAACAACCAGCAGAGGAACAGAGTCTGCTCCTGTGCCACCCTGTACCTGGAGCTATTTGGAAATTCCAGGAATTTAATGCAAATATTCAAGGAAATCCTGAGGTAACGTGGCACCCTACCTCCAGGCCTGCAGGAGATGCTGCTTTATATTGTTCTGAGTCGCCGTGCTGCTGCATTTGGCAAACATTTATAGAATAAGATATTAAAAGCCAAAGGTAATAACCTCAAGAAATGATGAAAGCACAGTGCTGGCTACAGCCAGCCAAGCCAGGAATGCCATTATCAACCTGCTTCCTTATCCCCTTCCTAAAAACATAAGTGTTTTAAATCTTCCTTAGTGGGTGTGAAAATGAAGGAGCCAACACATTGCCAGAGCTCGTGCACAGGCAGAGCTCCTCTCAGACAATCCAGCACGATTCCAGTGCAGCAGAATGAAATGTTATAAATCCCTCTGCAGCTCTGACAGTGCCTCTGAATCACGGCCTGGTTATTCCTCAAAGCTTTGCCCACCTCCTCTGATTGATCTGCTGATAAATAGAGCTCTGCCTGCCCACAGTGTCACACCTGGCGTGGCTTCGTGCCCCATTCCCTCTCACCTTGCTGGAGGAATGGCTCCCAGTGCCTCTTTCCTGGCTCCCTCGTGGGTTTGGGGTGTCAGCTCTATTCTAGCACAAAACATGAATTTAAAAAAAAAAAAAAATCCAGTAATGCCAAGCAATGTTGTCCATGTTTGCCACAAGATTTCCTTGGGGTGGATGCAGGTGAATTTGTGAGGCTTTTCTTCTCACAGTGTCCTTTAACCAACCCCGTGTGCTCAGGCAGGTTTTTGAGGCTTTCCTTCCACCATCTAATCCCTAAAAACGACATGCTCAGGTAGGATTTTGAGGTTTTCCTTCCATCACACACTCCTCAAGCCCCACAGCCTGACCCCTGCCCAGCAGGACAGTCCTCACCACACAAGCCCACCTTGCCCACAAGATCCTCTCTGCTCACTCCTGCGGACAATCCTCCTCCACATTTTACCTCAGATTATCCTCAGCTGGAAGGGACCCTCAAGGATCACCCAGCCCAGCCCCTGGCCCAGCACAGACATCCCCAAATCCCACCCTGGGCACCCCTGGCAGCGCTGTCCAAACCCTCCTGGAGCTCTGGCAGCCTCCAGGGGCCATGCCCATTCCCTGGGGAGCCTGGGCAGTGCCCAGCACCCTCTGGGGGAAGAACCTTCTCCTAAAATCCAGTCTAACCCTGCCCTGGCACAGCTCCAGCCATTCCTGGGCCCCGACCCTGGTCACAGGGAGCAAAGATTGGAGCTGCCCCTCTGGATGAGCAGCAGACCCCAAACAGTCTCCCCTCAGCCTCCCCCCCAACGCTCCCTCTCCTGGTTTTCACCCCATGTCCCACCAGTTTTCCCCCAGAATTCCTTCCCCTGGCTCAGGGCACCTCTCCCCTGCTGGACTGCAGCTCCCAGAAAGTTCTGGGGGATGGATGGATGGATGGATGGATGGATGCCATGGGGACGCCCCACAGGGGTGGCACCCCAGGGCTGGGGGAGGATGGAGGCATCAATCACGGAGCTGTTTCTAATCAGCTGCACCCCGGCTGGCGAGCAAATGGCACCTCATTTGCAAAGCTTTCGGCTCAGCTCCCTCATTAGCATAAGTATTGTTTTCCATTATCCGCGGTGATTCACATTAAACTAATGGAAATTCATCTGTCATCAGGACGGAGCTCGGCAAAGGGCAGCGCTGAATTCAATTAGGGGCTCTTTGCCCCTCTCCCCCTTATCCCACCCCTGGTTGGGGTTGGAAGAGGCCTTGAGGAGCATGGGTGGGCAGGAACAGCTTCCATGGGATCAGCGAGTCAAGGAGCAGTGGTTTGAATCCTGCCTGGTCTCCTGCAGTGGGAGCAGAATTCCCTCTGTCTCCACATCAAATCTGAACTCTGTAGGAGTCAAGATGATAAGATGAGTAATTCTGGCTTCTGAGATCACTTGGGCTTTTACCAAGATTCCCTGATTTATGGTAAAGTGTCTTTTATCCTTACCATGACTCCATCAATTTAAGATCATGGCTTGTCTGTTATTTGAAATCCAGGCCTGTTTAAGGCCACTTTGGGTTACTAGAAGGGAAGAAAGTAGTTCCAGGTCAACATCTAAGACAAGGAAAGAAGTGACAGAGAGCTGAGCCCTTCCTGTCACAAACTGTGACTGGATGTGTGGACATCCAGCTCCATGCACCATGCAGGAATCTAGTTCTGGAAAAACACAATTATTGCACCAAGTCCCCCTCAGTTTGCACCATATCTTTTTTTGCTTTCTACAGGATTGTCCCATTTGCTGGGAGGTTGTTGTCCTGGTTCTCCCAGTGTTGTAGAATAAACCCTTTTTTTTTGCTCCAGAAAAAGGAATTCAAACCTTGTACTTTGTGCAATGCTGGGATCCTCCAAGGTGCTATTTGCTCCTGAAATGCATTGATGCCTTGTTGGGGCTACCTAAAACCAGAGGCCAGACAGAATCCAGAGAATAAAAAGCAGTTCTGTTTATGGAAGGGCCTGCAGGTGCATTTAGGGCAGACAAAGCCCCCCAGGGGCTGCACCCAAAATGGACAATGCTCACGGGTTTCACACTTTGAGCACTTTGGGCCATTTGCACATTGGGGGTTCATCTGCCAATTCCAGCTCCAGGTAATGAAGTCATTCACCCCAAGTTTGCTGCCCCCAGCTCACTTTTGTTTCCATCTCTGGGGGCCTGAGGCAGTGAGGTGTCCTTGATTGCCAGGCCTGGAGAGGAATTGTTGTGTCTGAGCAAAGTGGGGAAGCAGCAGCTGACCCTGTGTGTGGGGTTTGGAGTTCTGCACTAAAGAACTGCAGGGTTACAAATGGATGGAAAACAGAAAAGCTGAAATCCCAAGGCATCAGCATCATCAGGCCAGGCTGTGCTGCAGGGAAAAGGGGACAATTGTGGAGTTGCCTGATCCCTGGTGGATGCCCTGAGCTGGGTGGGGTGGCAGCTGAGAGGACAAACAGAGCCCAGCAAGGGCTTTCCCTGCCCACAGCTCCCCAGGGTGCTCCCTCCATGAATCCCCTCACACCCCTGGCACGTTCGTGGCACTTGGGGAGATGTCACTTCCAAACCCAAATGAGCAATGACACACCGAGCAGCAGAAGGTAAATGGCTTTTAACAGGATAACGTGTCAGTTAAAGGCTGAATTATTTCCCTGCTGTCACTTCCCTTTACTTTGCTGCCTGTGTTCCTGGCTGTTACTGACAGTGGCTGAGAGCAGGGATGCCCTTGGCCCTGGGACACGCTGATTCTCCTTGTGGTGGAGCAACAGGCAGCTGGAGCTGAAATCAACTTCCATTCTCTTTTTCTTGGGATGCAAACAAGTGACAAAAGGGCTTTAAAAATGCCCTGCATGTGTGCTAAAGAAATAAATTTAAAAATTAACCTCCTGGCCAATCACAGGCAGCTGGAGCTGAAATCAACTTCCATTCTTTTTTTTTTTAGGATGCAAACAAGCAGCTTGTGCAGCCAGATATCCACTCCTTCCATGGAGATGGCTTTCACCAGCAATTAGATGCTGAAGGTGTCTCCCAGACAGAATCTGGCAGGAAATGAACCTGTCCTGAGCTCTTTGTGGTCCAGATTCATCATCTGCTCCTTCTAACACACACACAAAAAAAGAAGCATCGAGGTGTAAATACAGTTCTGCTGTTCCTTTGGGGGCAAGAAACACCCTCAAATATTCCTCCAGGACATCAGGATGGGAAAGGCATCCCTGATTTCCTGAGGCTGGGTGCTGGGGGCTGGAATCCGTGGTGCCAGCAGCTGGATGAATCTGTCTGGTGCCAAGGTAAATGCTGCTGCTTTCCATCTTCCCAGCGATGCCGAGGGGAGATTTATGTGTGCCAGGCTCCATGAATTATCTGGGTGAGTCATTACACGGAGGCAGGCGGTAAAAGCAGCGTTAGGTGCCATAAAACTGATGGAAACCAGAGTGTTAAGGAAATCCTGAAAATGAATGTATTATTTATTCAGTGGTCTCAGCACCGGAAGGGCTGCACTTTCTCTGCAGACTAATTGTTGTTAAGGAGCAGCAGAAGGGGGAAGAGTTTATCTCTGGGTTCTGCAAAAGCAGAACTTTCTGCTTTTACTGCCTGGCTCTGGTTTGAAATGTGCCCCTGTGGAAATGGCCCTGTGGTTCTGTTTGATTTTTCTCCCTTCCGGATGTCTCGAGATCTGCAAATCAAGCCAGGTCTTTTCTGTGTCATCGTCCTTGGTAGCAAAGGTACTGCAGGGCAAAATGGGCTTTTATCTGCACTTCCAAGGTTTTGCTGAGATTTAGGAGACTCCTTACTGCTCTCCTATATTTGAGCAAACTCTGAAGTGGCAGTGAGTTAAAGGCACTAAAATCAGTCAGTATTTCCTTCAAGCTTTAGTGGATTTTATTTGGAGTTAGACTAGGTAATGATGGCTCTGTTCTTACCCAGTTTAGTACTCAAATCTTTCATCCTTTCTTTTAAAAGCCTTGGTGGGAGGTGAGTGAGGAAAAAAAAAAAAAAAGGCTCAGCGAATGAGTAGTATTGTGTTGAAAAGCCATTTAAAAATGCTTGGAGGGTGTTTCTCCTGTCTGTCCACTAAGAACCAAAGATTCCCGAGCATCAGAGTCCAGCTCAGGAACTGGAATCAAAAGGAGGCATTCAGAGTTATTTCAAATACTTGGAATATGGCAGAAGTCTTTTAGGTTCAGGAGCAAACACATGGAAAACCAGATGGTTTCTTTGTGACAGAACCCTGAACATAACAGGAAAAGAGAATATGCTCCCCTCCCTCTCTGAGCTGGAGAAAAGGATCTTTAAAATGCCTTGCGTGTGTGCTAAATAAATAAATTTAAAAATGAACCTCCTGGCCAATCACAGTTTAGCTACCCTGCAATTAAACAAATCCACAAACTGGCAACACATTTACATCTCATTAAGGGGAGGCACATGCGGCAACTGGCATGGAAATTCAGAAATTAGACACAATTACCACGTTGGCTGGAGGCAGGAAGGGGGAGCCTTGTGGAGGGAAGGTTTTTAAGAGAAGTTTGATGGTTCCTTAATTGGCTGCTGCCTCCCCAGTCCCACCCAGCTTTGCTGGGTAAATGAATTTCCCAGGGAGGGATGGCTGATGCTCTGCCCATCTCCGCAGGGAGCTGGTGGAGCTGTGCCAGCGAGCTGCAGGTGTCACCTGGGGTGTCACCTCTGCTGGCATCTCCACGGGGATGGCAGGGACACAGCCCCAGCGCTCTGCAGCTGCCTCCATTCCCGTTTTTGGAAGGGAATTGCAGAGCAGCTCTTCCCAAAGGAAAGGTGCCTTTCCGTCCCTTTGGTGGCCGGAGCACTTGGCTGGCACCTGTGCTGAGGATTTATTGGCTGGGCACAGCATCCTCCCTCCTTCCTTGCCTCCAGAAGTTCCCCAGATCTCTATATTTCTTATAGATATTTTAGGAAAGTAGAAATAAATTTCACCTCTCTGTTTTTTAGTTTAGATTCCAGGTCCCTTTCCCCCTGAGGTGGTTCCACTCCTCACAAACAGAACTAAATGTGTGAGTGAATCCTTGAACAGGGGCAGATATTAATCATGTAAATAACAATTGCTTCGTTAGGAGCACTAATTGCAGATAATTATCACCTCGGGCATCACTTCTGGGAGTGGGGCCTGGCCTTTCCTGGGGAGGGGTTAAACCACTGGATTCTGGAGCTTTCCACAACAACACTAATTAGCTGCAAGGCTGTTGGTAGCAATGCCCACTGGAAATGTTTAAAAACAAACCCACCATGATTTCCAAAAGGAGCAGTGGCACAGGAGGGCTGTTCTTTGGGGGGGGTTTCATGGTGGTGGGTGGGTTTTTTGTTTTGTTTTGTTTTTGTTTTTGTTTTTGTTTTTTTTGTTATTTTAGCCCCTTTCAATGAGGCAGAGATGGATCCACTGCCCATGGATGCTTCTCCATGCTCTGCCTGTATTTCTGCATTTTTTCCCATTTCCAAAATCCCCACAGGGGTGATCCAGACCAGCCCAACTCAAAGGCTGCTGGGAATAACCTCAGCCCACTGCAGGGAACCCAGAGGGGTGAGGGATGGAGGAAAGGCTGCTCCTGCCAATCACCAGGTCCACTCTGTCCAGGTATTTAATGGCCCTATTAAATATAGCAAGTGTAAATCTTACAAATTGCCTTGAAAAGGATTCAGCCGCTTCAAAAATGGAGCCATATTTTGGATATATGACTTGTGCCTCAGAGCCATAAATAAAAAGGTACTATATCCTGAAGTTACAGGCAAGTGCTACTTAGGTGTTTGTATTNCTGCAGGAATTCAGCAATTCAGGGATTCAGGAATTCAGGGGCTGTGCAGGAATTCAGGGGCTGCACAGGAATTCAGGGATTCAAGAATTCCAGGACTGCAGGAATTCAGGGATTCAGGAATTCAGGGGCTGCAGGAATTCAGGGATTCAAGAATTCAGGGACTGCAGGAATTCAGGGACTTCAGGGATTCAGGGGCTGCAGGAATTCAGGGACTTCAGGGATTCAGGGACTGTGCTGCACAGTAATTCAGGGACTGCAGGAATTCAGGGATTCAGGGTCTGTGTGTGCAGCAGGGAGTGAGTTCAGAGCTGCAGTTCCCACAGCATCCATCACCACTGACAGGGGCTCAGCAGGGTCTGACTCCTGAGCTGGGCTCAGTCTGGCCGTGAATCACTGATGTGGGTGAGGTGTGTGGTGATGAATGTGCTTTGCCTGAAGTGCAAGGGTCACTGAGGGGCTACAAAAGCTCCCTGAAACCCCTCTTTTTGTTGTTCCTGCCGTATTCCCTGCAGCTCTTTTCCCTGGAGCACACAGCAGGATCACAGAGCTGAGGGGAAGGTCAAAAAACTGGCCAAAAATCCAGCCTGGCCTGACAGCACTGGGTGAAACACTTCTGTGTTCAAACAGCACATTCTTGGTCATACAGAAAACTTTATAGAAAGGGTTAATCCAGGTGGTGCTTCAGGATGTGGATTTTACTTTTGCCTGATGGCTGGGCTTGTTTTGTTTTGAATTTTATCTGAAAATGTTTTAGGAAGGGTCAATCCAGGTGGTGCTTCAGGATGTGGATTCTGCTTTTGCCTGATGGGCTGGGCTTGTTTTATTTGAAGTTTTAGATGAAGTTGTTCCAGGAAGGGTTAATCCAGGTGATGCTTGAGGATGTGGCTTTTTGTTCTGGCTGATGGCCGGCCTTGTTTTATTTCAAGCTTTACAGGAACATATTCTAGGAAGAGTTCATGCAGGTGGTGCTTCAGGATGTGGCTTTTCCTTCTGGCTGACGGCTGGGATTGTTTTATTGGAAGTTTTAGATGAAGATGTCTTGCCCCAGCAATGAGAGTGGGCTGCAGCTGCTCCTCTCTTGCCAATCCAGGCCCCTCGGCCCTGAACACGGATCACAGAGTGTCAGCAACGAGCGCTGATTCCTGAGCTCAGGAATAATTCATACAAATGTCTCCCAGCTTAGCCAAGAGAAGCAATTTCAGCTGGAAGAGTGTACAATCCATTTTTCCCTGGCAGAGAAGAAAGGGAAGGGTGCCTGCTATTACTCTGATTTTTATATTTATTTAATTTTTTTTTTTTTTTTTGCAAATGCTCAGACACCTCGATGATGTGTGGAAAGATGGAATCTAAAGATAGATAGGAAGGGGATAAATCAAAAAGCTCAGGTGCAGTCACACACAGGCTCCATGGAAACTACTCGCAGCCATCACTTCCTAACGGGGCAAACCAGGTTCCAGACAAGCAAATTTGGGGAAATCTGAGAACGAGATCAGCGTTTGATCTTTGGGTTCAGGTGTCACAGCACAAGTTCTCCATAAACCTCTGCTCCTGCTTTTGGCAGCAGTGGGCATTGCTGAAGATGGATCTTGGTTGTTTTTATTTTTTTTATTTTTCTGAGCTCTCCAGTGCCTGGCTTTTAGGAAGAAAGCAGCAATTACCTCCTCGCCACCCTCTTTTTTTTGTGTAGTGAAACAACTGTTATGGAGTGCATCCAACTAGGTGCAATTCTCTTGTGGATTTCATCTTTAACTTATTTGCAATAATTGCCTGAGCAAGCCAGAATTTATCTGGAAGGCCCTGCCTTAGATGAACTCCCGCTGTGCTGGGTGCAATTTTGTGAGGAGTTGGGGAGGCATTGTGAGAACGACAAATTAAAACTAATCTCATCTCCGGAAATATTTCAATTACACAAACTCCATTTTTATTATTATGCAGGGCTGCCCTTTGCAGCACGTGCGAGCTGCAGAGGCAAAGCAGGGCCTGTGCAAAAGGGAAGAATCAACGGGACAAATCAACAACACAAATTTACTGCAAGAGGAAACAACCACCTTGTGTGATCTACTGCTGTGGGAGGCTTGGAAGGCTTCCCTGACCTTGCTGGCACTTGGCACGTGCAGGAAAAAGGATTCTCCTGTAAATCGGGGTCCTTGTGGCATCTTCTAACCCAGGCATTCCTGCAGTCCTTGAATTCCTGAATCCCTGGATTCCTGACAGCACAGACCCTGA
>VWYO01026798.1:121800-145079 GCA_013400275.1 Rhadina sibilatrix | reverse complement strand
ATACACAGAACGAGTTAAACCAAGAAATACGTAATAACAAACAATCAGAAAGAGACATGCCAGTTATTTTCTGGTTTCCCCCCTAAGAGGTTAAGTCTGAGGGGGCTGGTAATATCTTAGCTGCCGTTAGTTTGTCACAGGACCTTTAACTTTCTTTACAGCTGACAAGGTTTTGAAGCAAAGCTGTCCTCACATATTTTCTCATTATTGTGTTGGAGTACTTTTCCCTTTCTGATCTATCTGATCATCACTAGATGCACTGATTGCATCAAAACATCTTTAAAAGTCATTTAAAGGTCCATAATGGCTATTGAGCTCTTTACCAGCCACCAACTTCTGACTTTATTGGTTAAAAATCTGAATCTAGCTATTCTTTGCTACCTTGTCTGCAGAAAAAGAAATTCAGAATTTCTTTTTTCTGAGTGCAAGGGTAGTTCCTCTGCATGATATAAAGTCCTAGGCAGAACGACATTCCCATGTGCTGTACCTTCCAACAGTTATGATGGCATCCCGCTTGTAGTAGCTGCTCTTAAAAAAAGGCAATTTATACTGAAGTCTGTCATGCCTTTGCTGTTGTTATAGCATGAATTTGCAGGTGAATACTTTTTTTATGCACCCTTTTTTTTTTTTTTTTTTTACTTAGCATAGATTTATGGGGGTTACTTTCCATATTTTAAAATTTCAAAAGTGAAAGACCTTTTCAGGTGAAGGCTTTAAGGTGAAGTTGCTGTGCAAACACACTCACACTCAGTCAGGAGGTTTTGCAGTACATTTGAGGATGAGATTGGAGTCTGAAGTGCTAAATAAACAGCTACGTGGCAGCTTTGTACAGCATCTGAGGCTGGATCACACACTGAAATTGAGTCAACAAGGTCTAAATGCAAATACACAGGCTTTTGCACGGACTATGTAAACACATAGGTTTGCCTTAGGAAAGTTCCTTCTATGTTCTTGATAATGTTCAGGCCTCAGGGCAGAGATATTTGAAAACCGTGGATACAGCAGCTTTGGTTCACGGAGAAATGTTTATTCCAGGAATGATCAGAAATCTAAAAACTGAGACTGGGAAATTATGAAAACAAATGACTTTTTAAGGGAGGAGCTATTAGAGATCTGATAGAGTCATCTTCTTTGTAAGAGATTGCTGCAAGGCAGAGGATAAACTGTTCTTTGTCTGCTGGAGATAGGACAAAGTACTGTGCTTTAAATGGAGCAACAGATAGTTGTGGAGCACATTTGGAACACTAATGATAGTGCCAGTGAAGTGACATGAATATATTGCCCAAGGAAATGAGATTGTTATGGGATGTGCTATTGCTAATATTTTTTAATACGGACAACTGCTAAAAGTGGTTTAATTCCAGTAGCTTTTTCAGGTGGAAAAATGGGCTTAAGCCCCTTTATACTGTTTTTTTTTTTTAAACAAAGACCTGCAGTGTAAAGACATTTGCATTTAGTAACAACTGCTCTTGTTGCGTTCCAGGCAAACATGGTCAAGGTCTTACCTTCTTCTGACGATGTTGATCTCTCTTCTCCTAAATAGATATGCTCCTAAGAGTACCTCTGTCTAGAGGATAACATGCTTTTCATATCTTTCAGGGTGAGGAAAAACATCCATGTCTTGTTTGAGTTTGTTTTGAACTGATGGAAGGCAGCTTTCATCCAAAGAAAGTAGACTTCCTATTTTTAAAGTACTTCAATTGTTTTGTAACTTTTTAATTAAAACAAGCCTTTAAATGGGAATCTTTTCTCCTGGCAAATGGTATTTAATTAGGTGATATGAGGCTTCTAACTGACAGCTTTTCAGCAAGTTATAAAATGTGTATAAGAACACAAGAGCTAGGGAGTCTATTCTTGTTATGAAAGATTGTGATTTACAAGACTCTAGTCATACCCTGCATGGGACTACATAGGTTCACTTCTGTGCCTGACTCTGAAACTGAAATTAAAAGTGTGCTTGAATTAGAAGAACTTGGTATGACTCAGATTTCTCGTAATGCACTGCTATGATGTTACTCTTAAAACTTCTGCAGTAAGAGGACAACATAGTGAGCTACATGTTGAAAGAGGTGCAGAAAATCAGATTTTCTTAAAATACACACACACATTCATAGCTGCTGAATCTGCCTCTTTAACCTGACATGACTAAACAGGTTTTGCACAAATCTACACAGGTAATGTGTTTAGAGGCTTGGGATTAATATGAGCAGTTTGGGATTTAATTAACATCACAGCTCAGTTCTCTGTCTTTCAAGTGGCATCAGTACCTTTTATTCTTTCCAGCTGATGGAGGACTGTCAATTGGTTGTGCTATAGAGCTTGAAATTCTGAGTTTGGACTTTTCCGCGAACCAGAAATAGCCTTTGAAGAAGTCCTCAAAAACAGATAAAATTTACATATGCTTTACAGACTGAAATAGAAATCAGTCATTTTATTCGTTCACTCCCAGGCCTGTCTGAGTGATCTTCATGCTTTTTATGAAGTTAGAGGTTTGTGAGCAAAGTTTAAACCTGGAGATAACACCCCATATTTTCATTAATAACATGGAGAAATACAATATGAATACCCTGAGATACACTAGAATGCCGAGGGGGAATTTGGCACAGAGATTAGTGTATTTTATATGCTGATTGATTCTTTATTCATCTTTACCTGGGTTTGTCAAGCTCTGCTCCTGATTTGATTTTTAATATGTTGCACTGCATGGATATTACAAATTAGGAATACATGAAAGCTGCTCTCTGGGGGCAGTGTAGTTTGAATTAGTATGCGTTTTATGAGGTTTTCAAGTAATTTGAGAACATGCTGAAATTAGAAAAATTACTAAGCTTTATAGATTCCCCTCCATATGTGACAGTGGTCTTGACCATAGCTTTTCTCTCATCTCTCATGCTGCCTGGACCTTTCCTTAAACCTGGTTATTGCAGACCCAGAGAAAGAAGAGAAATGGCCTCTTGTGAACAGCTCTGGATTATTTGGCGTAATGCTGCTATGTTTTTCCTCGCACAGTGCAGATTGGTAATGGACAGAAGAGCATTTCATGCATTTCCAGCTGTCCCCTAAGGGAAGATTCCTTAAAAAAAAAACCAAAAAAAAGCCAAACAAATGAAAAACCAAACTAATAAAAATACATGGTTATATTGAGGGAACACAGTCCTGGTGGTGCAGGGAACTTCAGTGAAAAGGGGTTTCCTTTAAAATTACAGAGGCTTTCAGACAAAGTTTGTTATTCTGACCATGCTCATCTGCTTTGGAAGGTATTTCTGAGTCAAGGTCAGGAGCTTTTCAAAATAGGAGCCTAGACAAAATGGGAACAAAGCTGCTCTGTAGGGCAGGTAGGCTTGGTCATAGTGTAATATGAAAATTACCTAGCCCATGCTGTTGGTTTCTCAAAGGATACCTCTGGCTACATGAGAGTTATGATTTCTGGAAGGGCGCTTATGTCTTTACAGATTTCAGGTAGCAGGGAAACCATGCACCAGATATTGACTGAGCTTTTGGATAGGTTTTCCTTCAGTTTTTACCTTTTGACAACAAAATCTGCAAGTGGTCAATGTATGGGTAGAAGTGAGTGTGTTCTCAGGGTCCTGCTGAACAGCTGAGCTTCCCTTTTTAAAACAAGAAACCAGTAGTATTCAAGAACACACTAAATGTAGTATTTCAGATAAGTTTTTACTCTGAGATCAGTAGTTGCAGCAACAAGTACTTTTTGATAAAGAAATGGTCACTTCTTCTCTATTATTTTTCCTCCAGGCGTTATTAGTTAACACTGGATCAAACCAGTGATCTTGGATGATCAAATCTGGTTCTGCAATGTCTCAGGCATCCTATAGCTTTGAATTGCAGCTTTTTGAAAATTGAGCAGAGGAAAGAAGAAAAAAGGTGGTGTGTTTGGTCTTAAGTGCATGAATGAATCAGAGGATGTTTCCATTCACAATATACAATATCCTTTGTAGATATGACATTTCATCTAAGATGAAGAGGCTTATCCTAGGGGAATAATACTCTGCCATGTCTGTTCTCCTATGGTATTAGATAGTCCTGAAGAGTACCTATGAACTGTAGAGTTTTATATGTCTGTGATTCTTGAGGAAATGTCTTACAGAAAATGCATGAATGAAGGAGTTATAACAGACAAGAGATTTGTTTGCCAGATGAAGGAAAAGGAGTTGCTATGCCTAGGAACATTACTGAATGAAGAAGAAAAGTAAATGGAACAAAAAATGGCATTTGTGACATACCAGGTCCAGAATGTAAAACTTTGGTCTTTTTTTTTTTTTTTTAATTTCTCTATTTAATTTTAGAACTGACCAGCTTTTTGGAAGATGATGTTTACTCCTGCTTAAAGCTGCTATTCTTAAAACAAACAGTAGAAGAATGTGGAAGAACTCAAGCCTTCGCTGCCTTTTAGCACTAGCTATTTTATGCTTAAGAAGTTTAATGTATTGCCAAGAGATAGGTAAGTTTATTGCAATGTAATCCAGTAATTACTTTTTCTCTGTAGCTTCTCTCCCTTGTAATTGTGTTGCTTTCCTGCTGTATGCATGTTCAAAACCCATCACCTCTGTGGCCCCACACCATCCTAGGGATGGAGGCAGTTCCAGGCCTGGTCTTTGCTTTCCAGCACCCAGCAGCATCTTGCAAACCAGTGCAAAACTGGTTAAATTCTCCATAGTGCCACTGATAGTCTGCATATGCATTGGTGTAAATGTCTGCATTGAGACCTTTTTGCTGTATATGTTGGCTCTCTTCAACCATTTCACACATTATCATTAACTGTCCTTCTGTCATTAATTGCCCTCCGTGTATGACATGGAAGAGAGCAAAAAACTCATTAGGTTAAAATCAAAGCTTGTGGTTTTGCCATTGGCCCAAAGCCTGCTTATTAGGCTAGGCAAGAAATGGGTATTGTGGAAAAAGGCAGCTGCCTCTGTTATAAGGCACATAAGTATAAACCCAGATCTCAGGTACCTCTAGAAATCTGTGAGTCTGTGGCTCTCTAATCAGGCACACAAATCATTCAACAGTTTTATAATACTGGCCAGACACATAGGCAATAAAAATGTAAGAGGAATGGTTACAGATGTGAAAAATAGCAGTTGTTTTACAGTTGCTCATTTTTGACCTGCAATTTTTGACTGCATTTCTTGTGTGATTTCAGCCTCTCTAGGGGACCCCCAGAATTTGAAATGTGTAACGCACAATTTACACAAAATGCTCTGTACTTGGGACATCTCCTCTAGAGGAAGACATGGACAAACTGACTTTTGCTACACTACCAAGTAAGTCTCCCCACATACCTGGTTAAAAAGTACCAAATTGTGATAAAAGTACAGTTTTTCCTCAGTCACTGCCCGTGGAAATTGTGATGCTGTTGTTTCCCAGCATCTCCCCATCAGTTTTCCTTGGGTGGTGCTCCCCCTAGGCCCTGTTAACTCAGGCAATGGCAGGGTTTCTTGCAAAGTTGTTCCATGCTAACAGTTTGCCTGCCAAAATCTGCTTGCTGTTTTCAAAGGACTGGAAGATGCTCTTATTTACTCAGATTTCTCTGTGTGTCTGCCTATCCCTTGCTCAGAGTTTTCATAAGGGATATCTTCAAAACAGGTTCAGTCCAAAAGGAAATGAGAGTTGGAAGCAGTGAATCCTAATGTTGTAGGCCAAAGCAGTAGAATATACGACACAAGTGTTTAGATTCACGTGGATTTCGTGTGGAAAAACATGAACAATCTCTCAGCAACTGCCTTACAGCCTTTATAAGATTTAAGCTGTATTAAAGGAAACATAAAAATTACTTCACAATTGAAACAGCTTTTCTGAAGTGAATGCAAATTGAGAATTTTGAGAAAAGTTTAGAAAAAAACCCTTTAAATCTTCTGTGTTGTTTTTTTTTGTGGTTTTTTTTTTTTTTTAACTAATGAGAACTACATGTTCAATTCCCCATGCTGTGGGTCTGCCAAATACTTATCATGTGTTAGGGGTGAGTTCAAATCCATTCTGCATCTGATCCTGCCCCCAGTCCAGATATTTGTACTGTCTTTTTTTCCTGTAAATTCTGCAGGCAGCCCAGACTTTTCCTTGGGGTCTTAGGGCTTGGCTGCACTCAGTCCACCTACATGCTTGATTTTCTGTGTCTCATTATTCCTGCTGCATTGCCAGCTATCATTTTTATTTAAAAGACACTATATATATGACTGTGTGGCCAGAGTTCAGAAGTGCAGAGTTCATGAGGTACTGTCCTCTGAGCAAGAATAATCATGTAGCTGCTGCTGTTTCTCCTTAGCAAAGCAGGATAGGCTGGGGTCCCTGAAGCAGAGAGTTTGAGATGAGCTTGATGCAGACATCCCTGAGGGAAAGAGGTTTTATTTTTCAGTTGCCCAAACATCCTCTAATAATATCTCAGTACCAAAGAGGGAACAGCCTTCCTGAGCACTCAAGTCTCAGCTGGCCTTTGCTGGCCCAGAATCTTGTGTGAATCTTAAAGAGTTCAACCCAAACTCTTGACTCCAGCTGATGGGAGCTCCAGAGTCCTGTTCCAGTTCATAAGTGAGTAACAGTCCCTCAGCAGGAAGTCTGGCATTGTTCTCTCTGCTTTCCTTCCTGCCGTCATTCCCCCAAGAGGAAGGTCTGGATTTTTCCAAACTTTCTGCCTTTCTAGTTGCGTATCAGTGATAATGTGCGAAGGGACTTGACCCATCCATTATTGTTTCCTGTATATATCTACATCTTCGAGACAAAAGCCAGATCACATTGTGCTGAGCATGCACAAACATTAAGCACAGGCTACATTTTCACCTGAGATCTTAGGAATCCTCTGCCCTGCTCTCTGCCCTTTCCCTATGACCTGAGCAGCAGAAGGGAGCTAAAAGATATATTCCAAGATGTGGACACAGGTGGTAATCCTGCTTTTTCAACCCATATGCCCTCACTTTGAAAAGAAATGGAGGAACAGTGAGTCAGGAAACACAAAGGGAGGGGACAATACTATTAGGTTTGGTTTGGAGTTTTTTATTTTTCTTATTTTGAAATGTTGATTCATGATGACTAGGTTTCAGAAACATGTCTTTTGTTGGTCTCAGGTTTAATTAGATATCAAGAAAAATATTTTCACAAAAAGTGTTGTAAAGCATTGGAACAGAGTGCCCAGGGAAGTGGTAGAGTCACCATTCCTGGAAGTGTTCAAAAAACATGTGGATATTGCACTTAAGAACATGGTTGAATGGTGAATATGGTGGTTGTGCTAGGTTAACAGTTGAATTTGATAACCTTAAGTGGTTTTTTCCAACCTTAACAATTCTATGGTATTGGTCAAAAAGCATGGTTTTCACTTTGAAGTGTTCTCTTAACAACTAATTTGTTGTGTTATGCAGCCAGTGTACAACCTACCACTATGATAAAAGTGAGTTGAAAGATGAGGGAATGCCATTAATCTGAGATTAACCAAAGACCAAGCAAGTCTCACTCCTTCACAAACTTGATATGGAGCTTTCTATTTATTACAGAGAATTTTATTAGTTTGCAAGAATAGGACTTGCCCTAGCTTCTTATCAGCTGAAATAACTGCTTAATCCTCTCTGTCTTTTTAGTGACCTTACTCCTCAAGTGTGTCTTAATACTAAGGAGAGAAGGGTTGAGATTCCAATCCCAGAGAGCTCCATCACAGTGACAATCAAAAGCTCTGCTTTTGCTACCAAAGAATTTGTAATTTACCAGAAAGACATCTGTAAGTATCAGGTCATATGTGTGTACCTAAAACCTTTATACTATGTTTAACAGCTCTTCGGATGTGTATACACTTGCAGGTTTCTTTGGCAGTGGTCCTGTATGTAGAATGTTGATATGCTGACTCCATGTGAAGTTTCCATATATCATAGGTTATTTTCTCTAACCCTTGAAGAGAAATAATACTGCTCTTACCCATAGTTCATAGCAGAAAAAAATCAAGGGCAGAATGCAAGGAGGAAAACAAAATACAACAATGTTACATCCCTCACTCTTTGCCCTTTTTAGTCCTAGTTATAAATTAGGAAGCATTTGAGCAAATTCCTAATCTACATACGCAAGTAAATTAGACTTTTTCCCACTTCCTTCCAGGCAAAGGAGGAAGTTGTAAACAGAAGATGGCAATTTGCCATGCTTGGTCTAGTTTTTTTCCTTGTGTTTGCCTTTTTCCTCCTTCAGTATAGTCAAATTCTAATATCAGTAAAGTTCTTACCCGTGGTTCTGTTTACAATCAAGAGCAGCTGAAGAGCTTAAACAAAATGCAACTCAAAAAAATTTGGTCAACATGATGAGTCACTCAGGTTCATCACAGGTTATCAAGGGCAGTATATTGTGCTGAATACTTTGCAAGCTCTCAGATCCTTGGTCATGACTGAAGTTGGATATATCACACGTATTTTCAAAATGCTTTAGCTTGCACCAAGCCAAATGAATTGCCATAGCCTTTGTATTACCAAGGTTCTTCCCTGTTTCTCAACCTCTTGCTTTACCACAACACATTTGTAGAAGAGATGCTTCTGTTTAATCTCCCTGTCCTTTCCCCATCAGTATCTCATGTCCTTAGTACTTCTTGTAGCTTAAAATCACTTTCCCTGGGATCTTCAGAATCTCATATGAGCTTCTTCCATCATATGCTTTTGCTCTCATTCCTTGCCATTCTCCCTTTTGTTGCTACTCCCCACTTCCCTACTTGTCTCCAAAACATAGTTATTTTGGGGATGTTTTTCCGCCATTTTCCCTAGAAGTGTTTTCATGTGGACTTCAAAGACTTCCACCATATTTCCGTTATCACTGTGGTATTGAAGGAAGGTTGGGAAAGATGGAATATGTTCCCTACTATGCATTGTGAAGGGTCGTATCACAATCAGTTACTTGACCATCTACATGCTGAAGTATTAAAAGAAAATGCTACCTGATGATTTGTCAGCACCTGTGCTTTCTTGAGAACTCTCATGCTCATGTAGCCACAGAGCGTTGTTCTAATTACAGAGGTTGAGTTACATGTTTGTATTGCTACTAGTCAGTTCAGAAGAGCAAGATGTGGCTGTAAAACACCTGTAGGGCTGGTGCTGCTGACAAATGACCTAAATATGGCGTTTCCACCCCCTCCCCCACCTGTTTTTCAAGCTTTTGTTCCTGTCACTCCACACATTCTTAGTTTAATGCCTGACTTTCCAACTTCCACATTAAATCTGAAGTGGAGTGATAATGGATCGGTTTTCCCATATGGACTGGATGCCCTTTGGCAGATTCAGATACTCCGAAAAGAAGCAGTGGAAGTAGTCACACAAGTAAGTCCCTTTCTTCTTTTATGAAAAGTATTTGTACAGTTTTTGCCCTTGGAAATGTTCTGAGAGATCACTTGAAAAAAAAAACTGGGAACGATGAAGATAGTAGAGCTTTGCAGGACCTGAGTGTAGTCATGCTTCTGGCAGGTAACTTGTTAAATTTCACAGTTACAGGAACATTGGCTACTGTACTGTTGGTACTTAGTCACAGCAATTTTTATTTTTTTGTTGTTGTTGTTGTTTTCAGGTACAGGTTCTTTGTAATTAGAACTTACAAATTTGGCAGATACTTTACACCATTATCTCTCTATCTTCAACATCTCCAGTCTTGGTCATCTCTGAATGCTCAGCTTGCTGTTTTCTTTTTTTGTAACCAGAGTTCTTCCAGGCCAGTTTGTAGCTCTGTACTATAAATTTTAATAATGGAAAAAACCAAAATGTGCAGCCTGAGAGTAATATTAGAAGAGTTTTATTTTGGAGAAGTTGGAATATTTCTTTGTCTGTGAGAACAAATGCAATATACCTCTTTAATATACCTCTTTAAATGCTTGGGAATCCTCCTGCTTTCCCTCAAATGTCTGCCCTCTGGTATTTCTGGCTGACAGTCTACCTAGCTGGGTGAGCTCTTTAGCAACTTAGGCTTTTGTCCAGGTAAATTCACGGCACAACTAGAAGTCAGGTAGAACACTCCAATAATCTGTGAGGATTTTATTATTTACTTCACCTAGTTTGCCATTCTGTTGACACTTTGGATATTATATGTCTAACAAATTATTATGTTAACATATTATACTAACAGATGTTCATAAGCTCTGTCTTATTTGATTTCTTGGTGCAAAAACTTTGCAGGTTACTTACCACTCAAAACTGACTCATGAAGATGCTGTTCTTTCTTGGAGCTGGACATCAGATATGCCTTTGGAGTGCACATCACACTATGTGAAGATTCGCTGTTACATTAATGCAACACGGTTTGTTGGCCCCAAAGATTGGAGTGACTGGAGCCCAGCAAAAGTAATCCCTGGTATGTTTGCTCCCTTGCAACCATATGGCCTTCTATTTCTTTATAAGAATTAAGCCAAGGTCAGAGGGAGAGCATTAGGCAGTGATGGACTGCTGCCTTTGAGACTATTTTGCTTAGAGAAATAATGCAATCACTAGATAATGAAACCTAGCAAACATTTATTTTTATGCATTGGAGTGCTCCTCAGTCACATTTTAGCCGATCAGCACTGTGTTTATAGCAAATTGTTCGTGTGATATTTCTTCATTTGTTTGTTTGTTTGTTTGTTTCCTTCTCTGCTAGGAAAAGATACTGAACCTGGTGGGAGTGGAGTGTTTCCTCTGGACCCTGTGGTGGCAGTAGGTTCAGATTTGACGTTTTGTTGTGTCCATGAAGAAGATCAGCGCATAACAAACATGACTTATGGATCAAAATCCTACAAAATGATACAACTGAGCAGTCGAAGCCATGCCATCAGAGTGCTAAATGCCAGTGTTTCAAATAGCAGCGGGACAAATGTAGTATGCAGACTCGAAAATGGGTTGGAAGGAAGTGTCGTGTTTGTAGGATGTATGTATCATGTTTACTAACCTTAGGAAAATCAAAATTGTTTTGAGACTCTTAGGTTCTGCTAGGAAAAAAATACTATTGTGGTTTTTTTTCCCTCCTGGTCCTTGGTTTTGAAGTTGAACTGGGGATTGTACTTGTTTGATTTCACTGTGGAAAGGCCAGCTCATGGAGGAGACACCAAGCCTGGAAGCATGAGAAGGTACCCATGTAAGCCCTCTTTAGAACCTGGCCTAGTGCTTCTCTCATTGGTCTCTTGTTCAAAGGTACTTTTTCATGATCTGGAATGCCAAGTAGTTTATTCCCATATGAGTATTCAAACCCTGCCTCTGCCAGTCTCTATCAGGGTCGGTTTACATCTGTTCTAGTATAATGCATGACTAGGTTAGAGTAAGAGCAAGAACTATAAGTACAAACATTCTTTTACCAACCAGTCAACAGTTAAACTTGCAGCAACAATAGATGCTCATCTAGGGCAGAAGCTCCTTGGGAGCTAATTACAGCGAAGGAAACTAGGCAGTAATTCCTCTTTCCTGGGCATTCTTGTAAAACATGCTTTTAGTATTTTCTTTAAAGATACTGACTCACTGTGTATCTTCTCTGCGTAACCATGCAAGGCTCAGACATATGTTCCAGAAACAGATACCTATTAAAAGAAAGGAATTAATGTAACTCATTCTTCTTCTCCATAACTGGTCACTTTAAAGCTTTGTGTGTTTTTTCTGCACAGGGAATTTGAGAGTTATCATCTTCTAATAGCTTTAGAGTCCCATTCCCCATTACAAATGCCTGCATTTGAACTTAAGGTCCTTGGGGTTGAGGAAAAGGACAGGAAAAGCTGTAATCATATTGAGAGTGTTTTCCAATCTCCAGCCTGTGCATCTTGTCATTGACTTGGTCTGTTAAGTGTGCATTAGGAAATGCAAAACAGAATTCAGCCTTTTATGACTTCCCAGTGATACACCATTTTTACGTTACTTGTGCAGAATTTGCTTTTGTGGGAAAATCTGGATAAATAAGTCAGTGGTTCAAGAATGAAAGCTGTGACAATCCCATAGGTTTTTCCTTCATGTTTTTTTTAAACAGATGGGATGCCAAGTCTGTTTCTTATCAGTGTTTCTTCTTGTAATACCTTCTTAGTGGGGAGAGGTCTTGTTATGGTCCTCTTGATGGTGAGTGGAAGAAAAGATGGGAGAAGTAAATATGTATACCCAACATTTTGGTTAAGCCTAGGTCTAGCAGAACATGTATTCTTTTCTGGCTCACTGCACATAATCTGAGCTAAGCCTGCCACTGTGACCTAGTGCTTTAGTTCCCTTTCTCTAGGGCAGAGAGAAGGAGATATGTCTTTATGTGGATATTGTTGCTCTACCTTTGGCATACACCTTTCCAGTTTCATATACCTTAAGTGTACAAGACCTGAAATAAGTGCTCTGCCTAGTCTCACATTGTCATGAGTAACCAGAGGGTACCTCTCTATTGGGAGCACTGCCCATCTTTTCCAGCAAGGCACTCAACGCTGCTATAGTATGGGAACAAAGAACAAGATTTAAAAGGAAAAGTTGGACACATCCAAAGCCATGGTGAAGAGAATGAGCCATTCAGGGCTTGCTTTAATTTTCAGATTCAGTGTGGAATTCACGCTAAAGGGACCATTTCCTTGACACGACTTGTTTGGAGAATTCAAAGCACTGGTGGGGCTGGCATGTTAGAAAATGTGACGCACAGCCAACAGCATTCCTGCATTGCTCAGCGGCTGAACTGATGCTCAGAATTTCAGAAAACTCTTGGCAGACTTTCAGTGAAACACTTCCAGGTCAAAGCCTGGAGCTTGTGAACATGTTTGCATGTGATTTGCCAGATTACCCACCCACTTAGAATTCTAGAGTCAAGTGTTAGTCAGATGGGGCTGATAATTATCCATCTATTTTATTGTCATTTTTTTAAAAGCATATTACTTCTGTGGTTGGGGTGTAACTATTGTCGTGTATTTTTGAAGCACGCAGTGTAGACCTGGCAAAACAAAAGAGTGATGTTTTCAGGACCCAGCAAAACAAAAGAGCAATGCTTTCAGGAAGCCAGTAATCAAAATGTCACACTAGGATGGCAAAACATCAGCTAACTGTTTTGGTTTCCTTTCATGCTACAGATGCTCCTGATATTCCCCAAAACCTCAGCTGTGAAACATCCAACTTTCTGATAATAAAATGCACCTGGAAACCAGGCAGGCCCAGTGGATTATATGGAGAACGAAGAACAAAGTACAGTTTATTTGAAAGGTAAAATTAATCAGCACTACAGGGAGTAAAAGGATGCAGCTGGAATACCTCCATTGGTGCCTGGGACTTACTGCACCATACCTATTTAAATGGGATAGCTTAGAGCCTATAATACTTTCCAAGAGTTTCAGGAAGCTGTACCTAAACTAAATTTGGAAGACCCTTGTCTGGCCCTACAAAATTCCAATGGGAATTAAGAATGACTTTTCCCAAGGGTTTCTACCGTTATGAACCCACAGTTAGGTGAAGGGTTTAGTATATCAGGCTGCTGCCAACATGTAGACAAGGCCAGTATGAAAATACAGGGAAATAGATAGTAGGAGTCAGTCACTAATTTTTAATTTTTTTATAGGAAACCTGGGTCAGATCATTTCAGACATTTACTGAGCTTCTGCTGAGCAAGATGACAGAAGTTCACTGAGAAACAATTGTAAGACAGGTTGTGGGGCATTTCCCAAATGTCTCTAGGGAAAATAGCACTTAGCCTCCATCTGTTCTCCTGCTGTTAAGAATTAGAGCAAGCAGAGTAAATATTACCCATAAAACATTAGAAAGGACAAATAACATTGGTTTTACCCACAGGAAGCAGTCAACTAGTGTCCTACTACATTGTCTTTACAGGCCATGTGAAGCCTTAAAAGAAAAGAAACATTGGAATAGCACTTGCAAAGTGCAACTGCTCACTTGGTGGTTGTGATTAGAAGTTACTGAGGAGTTAACAAAATTCCCGTGGTGAGAGGAGGCTCTTGTGCCATTCCAAAGGAGCAGTCAGGGAAAGAAGCCAGGGAGAGGCCTGAGTCACACAAAATCATGAGAAATGGAGTCTCATGGTGGCTCAGAAGCATTGCTGGAGGCAATGAGGTTTGAGTTACAGTCACAAATGTCGTCTAGAGTGCCAGTGGTAAAAAAAGCCACTGGGTAGGGTACAAAGAGGTGAACAAAATAGGGCAGGTATTCACAGAAAAGGGAACTTCAGTCACTGACTGCCCACATTCACCTTATAAGTAAGAATGTTGTCCAATTTTGTTTTGCTCAGCCCAAGTCTGTGAGATTAATGTGATGCATTTCGGGATAAATATTCTCATCCTTACTGTCAGCCCACACTGAACTGTTGAAATAGGACACAGCGTGGGGGGAGCTCAGAGCTCAGCTAGAACACAGTAAAAATGCCTGAAAGAAGAAGTTAATTAAACTTGGGCTACTGAATGAGAGGCTTACACAGATTGTAATTAAAGCAGATATATGTACATACATATGGATACACAATTTAGATTTTATCCCTGAAGATCCACCACTGTTCTTGCCTGTTATCAGACTGCCTCTCCTGCTTTTGATTTAAAAGACAACTGGGACTAGTGGATGTATTCCAAATATAAAAACCTTAGTTCATGTTTGACAGGTCTTATAGAAAAGCAATGTGTGTAGCATCCCACTAATTCAGAAAGCAATTAAGAAAATTCTTTAAATGCAAATGTATGCTGATCTGAACAAAGATACTTCAAACCAGAATCTTAGCTGTGACTTGTGAGGTGGTTTTACAGGACCTACCTGTTTTCTGGGCTTTTGAGAAGTGAGAGAATGGAAGTGTTACCCTAGTGAAAGAGGAGAGTTTCACATGAGAACAGAGCAAGTCACGACTGATGCCACTTTAACCTGGATTGGGGTGTTAGATATGCCTCTGCAATCAAATCATTCTGTAAGCCATGTGAACTGAATCCATGGTTCTGTACTGTTTTCAGTCTAGATTTCTGACTGTTGCTAGGAATTAACTTACTCAAAAATTAAGCTTTTCACTCCCCTCTTTACTTTGTAGAACGTCTGGTAAAAATGTTTCATGCGAAGTCAGTGAAGTGAACAAAGACCATGTCTGTGGCTTTCCAGTACTGCCTGATCAAAAAACCTATGATTTCATATTAGGTGTCTCCAATCCTATTGGGCAAGCACAGTCATCTTTTTTGGTTAATATAACTCAAAGAGGTAAGACTTATGACTTAAAGGGATAAAGATCTTTCCTGCATGCTGTTTGTTAGTTTTCAGTTTGAAGAGCTCTGACATGGTATACTTTTCATTATTTTCCTTGTTACCAGATCATTGCCATATTCAATAATTCAAACTTGAAAACACCACAGGGCATGCCATGAGGCAATGATAAACTGTACAGGGAGATGCCAGTTCTCAACAGCAGTGCTGCTGTTTTGGACAGATTGCTGTGTGATAAAGGCTAATATGTGATCTAATAATTAGCCACCTGCTGTTTATCATGGAATCCTAGAGTGGCTGGGGTTGGAAGGGACCTTAAGGATTGTTTGCTTCCAAGACAGCACACACACTCCCCATGCCCCACCTCCTGCCCATGGGCAGGGGTGCCACACACTGGATCAGGTTGCTCAGGCCCCTATCCAACCTGGCCTTGAACACTTCCAGGGATGAGGCATCCACAAGTTCTCTGGGCAAATTTGTGTTTTGCTTCATATTCTATTACACATCAACAATTAAAATTTAGGTGTAACTTTATGAACCTGTATGTAAATGACCCTGTATTTCAGTGTCTGCTTGTAGGGCAAAATATTACACAGTTTTACAGCAGCAGGATTTGAAGCATAAAAAATCCCCAAAACATGAAAAGACAGAAGATAATATCAGGACTATTGCATGCTATTGGTAATAGCCGTGATCATGTGCTCTCAGAGTTTGGATAAATATGTAACTTCTCTCATTAGATCTTCATTTTAAAAAGGGAAAGGAAGATGACCACGTCTCTAGCACTACCTTCACCACCCTTTTCTCCTCCACAATCACAGCTGAGGTTTCAGAGATTCCTGTTAGTTAGAGTATTCTTCTGTTCTCCAAAAAACTGAATTAAATATAAGCATAGTGNAAAAAATGAATTAAAAATAAACAATGTTGTTTTTTTTTTTTTTTTTTTTTTTTTTGGCCAGGTCCCAGTTCAACTAGCCTGACATTAGAATTGTCAGAGTAAATTGAAAAAGTAGACAAAAGCATAATCTGTTTCTGTTAATTATAAACTGGGATGTTTCACACCCAGGTGATATGCTGCTATTTCCTATTTGTTTCCTGTTCTTTCTTTCCTGCACCGTCCACTTAATTTCCAAAGCACAGTACATATTTCCTTAAGGTATCTGGACCAAATCCAACACTAGATATTTTTTTCTCTGATAGCTGTGAATGTTAGTGCTAAATATTATTGAAAAATTCTGTGAGTTGTGGGGTCATTTAGGAATCCTTCTTTGTTCTGGTCTGCAGATTTTAAGTCCTATCTAAAAAAGTTCACAGAAGTTGAGAAAAGTTGAGTAAATTTCATCCATCACTTGTGGTCATCTGAAATAGCTGGTGTTTCGCGTTTTTGATAAAATCAGTAAGAGGAAAAATGTTTTTTTTCTGTGTCTCAACTCCTTACTGTGTGTGCAGTACACTTAGTCTTAAGTAAATCTATTTCCATGTTTGATAGCTGAGAAGAGAGTCAGGAATGAGACTATTTGCAGGTGCTTTCCCAGCACCAGTTTTCCCAGTTGCTGGTTGAAACATTTATCCTTCTGATTCTCTCTGATCTTCTAAAATAAGATTTTTCTGAACTAAAGTAAGTAAGTTTTTTCCTTATAACTTAAGGTTTTTTCTTTCCTTTTAAGTTCATCCAAAAACCCCAGAAAAGTTAACTGTTACTGGGAGCAACTCTACAAGCATCCAACTGCGTTGGTTTATAAATGGCAGCTTTGCTGAGATCAGGCTTCTGTGTCAAATTGAAATTAGCAGTAGTCACTCTGAGAGAAAACTGGTAAGCATTGCTTTTAAAAGATAATTTTTTTGGAACAAATGCTGATCTTTTTCACTGATCTAATTACATTTCAAGTTCTTTTCTCACTAAGAGCTTTATTCTGATGGTCTTATTAAATCATTAATGTAGTAATGAGTAGAAGTTCATTTACTAAAATCAGAAAAAAATCCTGCTTATCTCAGTTATTGCCTGTTTTGGTTGGTTGGTTGGTTGGTTGGGGTTTTTTGTTTTGAACACTAGAGAAAAGTCAAATTATGCACCATGTTATTTGGTACTTGAAAGGGGTGCATAGTGCTTTATGCTGATCTTTTAGGTAACAGTCCTTGTGCTTTGTCCTTTCTGGTGCAAGCTGCATTAACACACTCTTGTTCCAGTATGCATTGCTGCTCTGCAGACCTCCACACTGACTGTTTCATATCTTGAAGTCTGCAGCTGAATTTCTCCCTTTATTTCTTCCCATCAGAGAACAGTTCATTTGTTTGCTGTCAGCAGTTGACATGTATGTGGCCACAATAGGCAGCTGCTAAACCTGTTCATATATCAGTGATGTAGAGGCAGGATGGGGAAGGATTCTCCCATGAGATGTATTCATAGTAGGTAAACTCCAGTGAGGACTTCTGCAGCATGACAGAAAGTGGTATTTCTGGGTGGGGTTCTGATTTTCAGCCAGTCAGGCTTCCAGCTACTGCCTGGTGCTTTGCATCATGGACTGGAGTTGCATATTTACTCTGCTGTCAGCGGAGCTTAGGATACAACTTCAGACACCAGCACCAGATACTGAGTGTAGGTGATGTGAGTATATCCTCTTCTGTATTGCCTGACTTAGCATGGGGTGACCTGTCTTACTGGAGAAGCCTTATGAGAAGTGCATTTTCATCTGGTCTGTGATTTACCCCCAGTTTCTTTATGCATACATATCTCTGACCGTTTCAGGTAGGCACATAGTGAATTCTCAGGTAGGTCCTGGTGCACAGGGCCTGAATTTTTAATTTGAGCACATTAACCTCAGAGGCTTCTTTTTGCAATGCTAGTTTGATTTTTAGCAGTATTCTGTTACCCTCTGCACTTAGTTGCCAGCTGGGCACAGCTGTTGAGTACAGCCTTGAATAAATAAATAAAGCCATAAATTTATTATTTATAAATAATAAATCAAGCCACAGAAATGATGCAGCTAAGACTGAAGATAATCATTATGTATATGCCTCCAAAATAATGGGGTGCATGCGCTGTAAGAGTATTTTTAAAATACTTTCAAAGCACTTAATGAGTGTGGAAGCCTTAAGCTTTTATATTTTTTTTCTGTAATAACCTGTGTTAAGTAATACCAGAGATTAGGTACTGCAAAAGCAACTCAGATATTTTTGGAATATGTGGCTCAAAACTTAGGGCATGCACTCATTTGTGAACCCTGCTACTGCATCAATCATCTGGTATGGTGGGAAAGGGTTAGGACTTAGACTTCCACAGCAGTTTGATTCCCTTCATCTGTATCAGAGCACTCACCCACCGATACTTTGTATGCAGCAAACAGCTTGGTAGGAGCTTTTATAGCTTTGTTATATGGTTGCTGGTTGCTTAATAAAAAAGCTCCAGGAGTTCCCTGTCACAAAAGTAGCTGTGAAATTGTTATGGGGTTTTACATGGCATTTTGAGGATGTTTTCAGAAGCATTTCCACCCGTATGAGAGATTGTTGGCTTTTCTAGTATTTTTCAAGTTGTCATTTGGCTTTAGAAATGCACACTTAGTTGCATCCTAAAGTCACTTGGAGTCCAGTTTTTGGCAGCTGTGATGCACATGTGTTGTAATTCAGTAAAAAAAATAGTCTTAGGGTTTCTTTAAGAAACTGTGAAACTAAAATGCTCCCTAGACTCACACAACTTTAAGAATAATAGGAGAGACTCATCCTGTCATAAGAGCTGTGAACTGAGATCACCTGAGTAAGACCTGGATACTATCTTGTAAAGGAAAAATGAAGGCAGCAGACTGCATGATAAACATCCCGCTCAAAGAGGCTGGCTTTAGTGTACTTCTGTGCATGTCTCATAGGAAAAAGGCCTTTGTTTCCACAGTCTGATATGCATGTGGTCAGTGGAAGTGTGGGTTCTGAACACCCAGAGGTGAAATCCTGCCCCATGTGAGCAGTTTCACTGCGTATAGGAGAGAGGGGGACTGAATGGGATAGATGAAAAACAACCACCTGCTACTGTGTGCAGAGCTCACCTCTTGAAGAATCATATGTGTTGTCTCTCCTTTTCACACTTTACATCTCAAAGGTGCTGCCTACTATATGCTTGAATTTCTTTCTGTATAGAACTTTGCTGGTGGACCTCTGAAACATTTTTCATTGTTTAGGGTAACTGCATGGAACATTTTTCCCCACTATTTTCTTCATAGAGCTTGATTGCAGTTTTGACACTGTCAGTATTTTTGGGGGACAAAACCCCCCACCTTTCTAGGTGTTGACTAGCAGTGTAATCTAGAAGGAAAAAAATACATGCATCGTGTCAATTTCTGTAAATTTTTAACAGCACAATGTCTCCATGCCTGGTCGGAAATCCTCAACTTACACAGCTCAGCTGAATGCATTGCACCCTGACACCAAATACCAGCTCAGGGTGCGCTGCTCGGCGGCTGACCACTTCTGGAGGTGGAGTGACTGGAGCAGGGGAGTGGAGCAGACAACATCAGAAGCCCGTAAGTTCATCTAGCTCTTGATGATAAAATGTTAAATTTGTGAAGATACATATTTTAAAATTAGTCATCTAAAAAACCCCTAACTTTTCAATAGATGGTAAATTGTCTACTGTGCAACTGGGGAAAAAACTATCACTCTTATTTTTTTTATTTAGCTCCTGCAAGAGGACCAGATATCTGGAGAGAGAGAAGTCCTTCTGGTGAAAGCCTAACAGTCTTCTGGAAGGTAGATAGGACCATAAAATAATACGTAATGTAACTATACAAAAAGCTATTTACTTACACATTTATATAGTAATGAAGCTTATAGTCAATAAACCAGTCTGCTTTTCTTAACTTTTTATAGAACTATCCAGTGAGACAAATATTTTTCCCCGAATAAGAATGTTACCAAAGTTTTATAATTTAAACATTGCTTTGAGAAGCATTTCACATGAAGAATTAAATGTTCTAGACATCTCAGTTGAAAATTAGAAACTTAGGAACTTTCATGTTAATTCTCAACGTCTCACTTGACTTAATTTTTTGCCTTATAGTCTTACACAGTTGTCAGACTAGATCAGGAGCAGTAAATTCATGTCGTCTTCTGTATATTGCATTTTGGTTTTAATGCACGCTTTGTTTGTTCGTAGCCTTTATCCCTTTCTGAAACCAATGGAAAAATAGTGTCTCATGAAGTGTCCTGCCACCTGCCAGAGACACTACTGGAGCATAAAGTAGTCTTTGAACCTTCAAACAGTACTGAGATAAAACTTGGAAAAAGTGATTGTGTAATTAGCGTTGTAGCCAGAAACCATGCGGGCGCATCTCCCCCTTCAAGGATAACAAGCGTGGAACTTCCAAGTGGTGAGTGCTCCCAGCTGAGAGTTAAACACCTTCAAAGCTTGGGCAATACCTGGGAGGGTTCATTTATTGAAGAATAATGCTTTGTTTGTTTGTGTTAATCTTCCCACAGAAATCTGCTGAGCGAGGGAAAAAAATGCTGCTTTGCTTTTAGAGTAGTGTCTCACCAATTAATTGTGTTCTTTACATAAAATAAAGATGATAATGTGCAGTCTTTACCGCTATTTGCACTTTTCAGGAACAAGAATGAGGCTTCAAAAGCATTGGTGTAGGTCCCTGATATTCAGGGAGCTCAGTATATTTCTGTGTGTTCTTGTTGAGACACTGAGAAGTGTTACATGCTAAAGAGATTCAGAAGTTTTGGAGGTATTATACGGCTTTTTAAGGCAAGAATTGTCAGTTCAATGCCTGTGAGCTCTGCAGGAGAATATTAATTGGACTGGTTGGTAAAGTGTTGGCATCCCTGTGCTAGGGAGTCAGTGTTTGAAAAGGAGGTAGGGCTTTAGCTTCCCAATTAAAACACTGCTACTCTTGTTGAGGGCTTTGTAAAGGGAAATAGCTGAGCCAGATAATGATTTTCTGCTCCTTACACTGAGCTTGGAGAGCAAATATTGCAAAGCAGTTATTGAGAGTCCACACTTCCCTGCACGCCAGACAGTGTAATCTCCCAAAGCCCAAACCTTTAGCTCCAGATCTGGCTGATGCTCTGCAGGGAGGACAGATTTGCACAGCAAGGCCATCTCCGCTTGTTTGCCAGGAGCATTCATAGGTCTGCTTCTCCTTGTCCGCCTGGAGAACAGGTGTCACGTTTAGTTGTCTGGCAGCTCAGGTTCTGATAAGACATGGCCATCTCCCATAGGAAGAAATGTGTTCTGGCTGAGATTCACAGTGAGATGAAAAAACAAGTTTGTTTCTGTGTGAAGGAAAAACGTGAAATATAATGTTTCTTGTGCTTCTCCAAAAGAAAGAATCACAGAATAGGTCAGGTTGGAAGGGCCCACAGTCCATCCTCCTCACTCAAGCAGGCCATCCCAGCACATAGCACAGGATTGTGTCCAGGTGGCACCTGGGTATCTCCAGTTAGGGAGACTCCATGACCTCTCTGGGCAACCTGTCCCAGTGCTTGGTCACTGCACAAGAAAGTTCTTCATGTTCAGATGGAACTTCCTGTGCATCAGTTTCTGTCCTATTGCTCTGCTCACCACTGAGCATAGCCTGGTCCATGCTCTGACCCCTCCCTGCAGACACTGACAGACATTGATAAGGTCCCCTCTCAGTCACCTCTGCTCATGGCTGAAGAGGTCCACTCCCTCAACCTTTCCTCATAAGAGAGATGCTTCAGTCCCTTAGGCATCTTTGTTGCCCTCCACTGGATCCGTACCAGGATCTTCATGTCTCCCTTGTCCTGAGGAGTCCAGAACTGAGCACTAATACTAATACCTGGTAGTGTATTCTTAATCTGCCCATTGGAGGGAAAAGTAATTGTATGGGACAGTTGATTTGAAATGCTTTTATAGCTCTCCTTCAGCAGAGAAAGAGTGAGACTCTGGGAGTCAAAGAGGTCTCTGTAATAGACTTATGGTGTGGGATAGCTGATGGCAGCTAGAGCTTTGCATTCATTTATAGCTTTCTCTTAGATGTCTGAGGTTCCCTTTGGTTTTTCCCAACTTGTACTTATTAAAGATTCACTCCCAAGTTGGTATAGGAATTGAGTCACTGACTGGAGTCATAAAAGATGACTCATTCAAAGAACTGGATGACATTTTTGCCCAGACATCTTTTCTGGTTGCTTCCTGTGTGCAGTCTGTAAGTGCTTTTAACATCCATAAGAGAGCAGAAGGTCTGAAGCTGGAGATCTGCTGAGGATTTCTGAAAACTGAAAATGCAAACAAAGGACACACTGCCATAATTAATTTGTCACTGTGTCTGAAAAGTGCTCTGTAAAGCTGGGGCATGTAATCAGGCTGATCCAGACTCCCTTACCACAATAGTGTTCTAGTGCTAGTAGTTATTTGTTCTTCTAGACTAAGTTGCAGGCTTAGGTAATGTATGTATGTAGATAATGTAATATATGCAGGCATAAATACATCAAAATGAGCAATACTGGTCATGGTGAATTTCTAGTTGTTTAACTCAGAAAATAAAGTGGAGTGTTGTGTTTTAAGTATTTTTTAGAGTACATGATTACTGTCAGTGAAAAACTGTTTTCTGTAAATAGGACAAATTAGTCTGATAATTAGAAATATGATCTTTTTCCAGCATCACAGAAATGTAGTTTCACTGGGTGCATAGTAGTTTTTCTGGGGACAGTATCAAAGCCCTTGTGAAGTTGATTTGCCTTTTTTTTTTTCTGTGTTTTTTCTTGCCATGAGCAAGCTACAAAACAATTGTAGACTTAGCTGTATGTTAAGATTATTTAGAAATAGACAGTCATTTGACATTCACAGCGCATCTGTGAGAGTAAAGTTTTTGTAGCACTAATTCTTAAAAACTGTTCCTTGCCCTTCAGCCTTCCATAGTTTATGGCTTTAATAAAATGAAATAATAGTCTCAACGGGGAGCATAAATGGGAACACTGAAAAAGGAAAACTGAAACCCTGAGATTGTTTTTGCAGATCTGTCATGGGGCCACTGCTTTTGTGGTAGCCTTTGGAAACCATCCCCTAACTCTGCGGGATCCCATCTGATGGACAGACGGGGAGGGCAGCTGCAGGAATCGGAAGCTGTTCCCAGATCCTATCACTTCAAGGGCAGCTACACGTTTGATAATCAGAAACAAGAAAAATAGACTAAAGGGAAAGCTTTTCTTTTT
>VWYO01026798.1:84697-110637 GCA_013400275.1 Rhadina sibilatrix | reverse complement strand
TTTTTTTTTATTTTTTTTTTTTTTTTTTTTTTTTTTTTTTTTTTTTTTAATTCTTGACCATGACTTTCAGGATGCAGGTCAGAAAGGTCCTGTTCACAGCAACAGAACAGTAACAGAAGAGTGGGGCAGATGTGGGAGAGACACAGGCTTGTGCAGTATCTGCAACATCATTGTTGCTTAATGCCGATGAGCCGGTAAGCAGTTGTCATTCCAGCACTTGAAAGTCCAGCTGCTTTACCTCTGTGGTTTTCTTTGAGCCTATTCAGTGCTGACTTTCAAATGCCTATCTCAGATCTTCAGCGGTGAATTCAGATGCATAGGGAGAGGTGCTGTGCTAATGTTGTGATCAGCCAGCCCTAGGTGCATGGAGCAGTAGGGATGAATGCCAAGGACAGTCAGGGTACAGACTTGCTTTTTGAGCCCAAGTGCCATGTTAAACCAGTGAAGCATCTTTAGGAATGTCTTTGAACCAAATACTCTTTCAAAGCATGGTGCTCTTTCATAGCCTCTAAATGCTTTGATAACAATTGTAAGCTTCAGAGGGGATCAGATTTTTTGTGCCTTCTAGCTTCCTGATGAGCCTCTTCGGAGAAATTTTTTTCTGAAAAATATCTTAGGAATCCTAAAGTTTAAACTGCATTTTCTTACCACCATTTTATTGAACATTTCTTTTTAGTTCTTTTGGCTTTTTACTTCATTTTTTAGAAGAGCAGAAAGTGCAGCTTTAAAAAAAAATTTAAAAAACCAAGCAAAGAACAAAACCCAACAACTTCCAGAAGGGATATGACCAGAAGGGATTGTGTCCAAGTCACTATCATGCCTAACTCAGTGTTTCAGTCCTCCAGTATCAGTGTTTGGAGATGTAGGGTATTACTGCCAAGCAGTTGCTTTCTGAAGAAAGTTGTCGGTTCTGCTGCTTTTTATTTTTGAGCCATGCCTGTCATATGTGACAGTTTAAGTTTTGTCATGGGTTTTTGTCCTGTTCACTGTATGTGTGGAACATCAGTCACATTTGATGTATCATTGTGCACTCTCCTATTTGACACATTCATTATTTTTGTTTTTCTGACATGCATAAGATCTGGGATCTCAGGCTTGCATGTTAGATTTTGGGATGGTAGATCTGCATGTGATATACCTCACAGAACTACTAGTTAATATTTCAACAAAATAGTAAGCTAATATTACAGGCAGGCAGTGAATTACCTCCCCTGCTATGCAGTGGCTGTATAGGCAGACCTAGAACCCGATAACTGATGTTTGCTGTCTTTATTATCTCTAGTTGCTGCTTTCATGGGTAAGCCATTTCCAAAGGGAGCCAGTCACTGTGTTGCTTGTCATGGGACAATTAGCAGATATGCCGTGTTTCTTCATCTTTGATTTGTGTGGGGGACCAGAACTTTCCTTTGCTAGGAACGTGGCAGCAGGACACTGCTGCTGACCTCGAGCCTTAGGCTGCTATGAAGAGGCATTTTCAAGCCACCTTTTTTGTTGTTGTTGATAGGTTCAGCTGGGTAAAGCATAGTGCTGTGGTGTTTCCTGTGATCACCTCCTACAGGACACTCAGTTGAACATGAATAGGAGCAAAAATGAAAGTGATTGGATGCACTGGAGAGAGAAGATGTTTAGACATCACTTTGAAAAGGCAATGATAAATAGTGTGCTCTATTTTTAAATAAATACTGCTTTGTAAATAGAATACTTGTATCCCTACAAGTAGATAGAAATATAGTAAAAGATTCTGAAATACATTAGAAAAATGTAACATTTAGAGAATGACATTACTAATGAAGCTCTGTGTACCCTAAATCTATGAAGAGCTTCCCATGTAAATAGCATCTTCTGTCCTGCCACAGACTTTGATGAATACTTCAGTGCAAATGACATTTAATATTTATAACACCAAGTCCTAAACCTTTATGCACACATGTGCTTGCATCAGAATGTGCCTAGGTGCATATGGCAGAGGAAGTCGGCTTGCAGTTGCCAAAGTGATTTTTTCGGAGTCCTGTGCATGAATATAGACCTTCTGAGACAGCTGTGTCTAGAGGAAGCACCTGCCATCCTGTGCTCCTCCCAACACCCAACACACTTTGCAGTGCTTGTGGTGCTGTGCATTAAGTGGTGCCCTGCGTGGCTGATGCTCAAAGATGCTGTTGGCAGTTTGCAGTATTTGTTGGTTTTTTCCCTTGCCTTTTCCTTAGCCAGCCTGGAAACACAGTCCCAGACCCCAAATGGTAGACAAGGATTCAGAAATGTTGGAGTGTTTAATTCCCTTATGCTTAAGACTGTCTTGGATATCTCGTTAGGAGATGGGAAACAGTTTCTTCCACTACAATTTTTTCCCCTCCCCCATTTATGTAATTCTGGATTTTCCCCAGTGTTTCTAAGATAGCCAGTGTTTGTTTCCTTTTTGCATGTTGTACAAACAAACCTCAGATGATATTGGCAGGCTTTCTGTAACTTTATAAGTTGTCCCAGGGTGCATGACAATACTTCTCCCCCACAAAAACATCTATTAATTCCTTCTGCTTTTACAACTGAAAAAAAAAATACCTCCAGAGGACTTTTGGGTTTTGGGTGGGCAGGGGCTCAGCATCCCCACGGAGGTGAGCTGGTCTAATGGCAGGGTGTTTCATGAGAGGATGAGGTTAATTGCTCTTCACACCCTCTTCTTGCAACAGCACTGTCTAGGTGACTCTGTGGTGCGCCAGAGCAGATAAGTCCTTGGTTTTCAATGTGATACCCAACACAAGCTCTAGGACAGTCCCAAATCTGCATTTTGACTGAAAGCAAGCTTCAGTGGAGGTGTATGCACAACTTCCACTAGAAGGCTCTCTTGGTCTCATGTTGTGCAAAAAGGTGGTGAGTAAAACTAACCCAGGAATAAAGCAAAAGGTGAAATTTTCTCATTTTCATTACTTGTATTAAGAAAAGTTAAAAAACAACTAGCTTGAGGAGGGCAAAGTAAAATAGAAAGGTCACACTTTTTAGTAGTAATACAATAAAAAAAAGAATCCTTGAACTCTGTCAGTGTTTTCTTAATGTGGTTCAAGAATGGCTTTGGATGAGCGACATTTTACATTTGATAGCATGTAAAAAGTTTGTAAAGCTGGGGATAACAAAAAGAGAAGACAACTGAATCAACCATGTCTGAAATCCTACTTGAAGGTAACAGTAATTTGAACTTTGAGCCTGTTGTGGCGCACAAAACATCAGAACTGGTGGAATCATACAGGTCACCTGAAAAAAAACAAACACACAATATTGTATTATAATGCTGTAACTTTAAAACATATACTGTGAACAGGTTCAATTTTTTTTAGCTCTTTTTATACCATATTTTTTACAGCATAAATAATTTGCTTAGAGATGTTTTTTTATGTTCTGTTTTTATGAAGATTTTAATGGACTTCTGTTTAATACTAGTGAAGATATTGTTTGCCAATTTGACATAGTCATCTATAGATGTTAATTATAGGAATAAATCAATAGATTGAGCTGAAACAAATAGTCTTCATAACGCACTAAATCTAAAAAGTCATTCAACATATTTTTGTTGCTGAATGATACTGAAATTTTCCAGCTTCCAAATCAGCTATTGAAAAATTACTTCTTTCACAATTTTAGCAAAATCATTACAAGGCACTTTAATGAAGCTGTAGCATGCCAAGTAAAATACTGTTTCAACAAAGTGTATCAATATGAAAATTTATCAGTTAAGCAGTTAAACAAATGCATGCTTAAAAAAGGAAGCATGGGATCATGTTGGGGATATAATATTTCAGTGTGGCAGTCGACATTTAAGACTAACCTAACACTAAGATACAATTTTGCATACATTTTAAATCTAGTTTGCTTGCTTGTTGTAACTCCTGTTGTATTCCTTGGGTGTCTAAAAGTAAGCATGTGTTTAACAATTTTGCCGTAGTATTGCCATGAAATTTAATAAATATATTTTCTTACACTCTTACATGTCTTCATATTCTTTGCTTTCCTACTTATTTTTTAAGCAAGAGTTAAATTCTGCTCCTGCTCCAGTACAAACAGAGTTGTTTGAATTTTGTGCCAGAGTAAATAACCACAGGATCTAGCAAGCGCAGCCTCGGCTTCCTGATAGGCAGAGTGGGTAGTAACAGATACTCCCCAAGCATCTTCTTTCTCCTCAGCACACCAGACCCCAGCATGTCCAAAGACCACTGAAGCCCTGCTGTTCTTCCCTTATGATGCAGCAATAGGACAAAGTCCAGGTGCCTTACCTGTGTCCTCCTTGGCCTGTGGCTCTAGCACAGCTGGGGTTTGATAGGTGATCTCCTGCACGCCTGGGCTGAGGGGTGCAGACATCAGCCATGGCAGGCTCTGCATGGGGAACATCCCTGTGCCAGGGTAAAGGGACCCAGGTTGTGCACTGTGAGGTTGGTTTGGGTGGCATAGGACACTTTCTCAACATGTTTTAGTGGAACAGAGATGACTGAAGTACTCCCGCCCTGCCCCCCTTGGGCTCCTGTGCTAGCTCAGTTTCTGGGGAGCTTTGGGGGGAAATATTTCAGGGGATAGGGTAGAAGATTCAAAAGAGGCTCTTACCTCAGGGTATTTCCAAGGCTTTATTTTCGAAGGGGTCCCAGGGGCAAAGAGGGCGAACAAGGAAGAGCACAGGTTTATCTAGACTCTGTCTCAGGACAGATAGCTGGCACTAAGCCAATTGGTCAGAGACAGGGGAAAGGTAGGGTTAAACTAAAGGTTACAGTCTTCAGGGAGTTCTGGGGAAAAACCATTTCCTCAAGGAATACAACAGATGACCAACTAATATGGTAGTTGTAACATGGGCCTTAATGTCTGAGGCCATTTATGACTTGTCATTTGGTGTCTTAGTGACAGCCAAAGAATTTTACGGCTCATCTAACCCACAGTACCTTTACTTGGGAATGACACCTGAACTTAGCAATGTGTGTAGTGACAGGTGCTACGTTGCAGCATGTCACATGAAACCATCATGGCATGGTGGCATTGTGCTCTCTCCATCTTTTTGGAGGCATCCTTGAAAGTCAGAATCAATTTCTTACAATAGCAGATTGGTGCAGCTTGATGTGACAGCAACTAGGCAGGGTGTAGGAGCTCCTCTGAGCACTGGGGAGGTGTGCTATTAAGGTCTTTAAGAGACTTAAGAGTACTGCTCTGAAAAGACTGAAACACTGTGGAAAAGAGGAAAGGCTTAATTGTTCCAAAAGTGAAACCCACAGCTGCCCTCTCCAGCCTTGCTACTGCTCTGGTCAAAGCAGAGACACCGGGGAAGAGTTTCCAGACAGCTCTTGCTCCATCTTCTGTGTCTTGGGTCTAAAAGAACTAGATAGATAGACAGAACTTTGAAGATGTTGGAAGTGTTCAGATACAGCTCATTTAATCCTTGGAAAAACCAGGCTAATTCAGTTGGGCTGGATATTTAACACAGCTCCTGGGCAGCTGGAATGGGTAGAGATACAATCATGGAGATACAATCATCATGGAAATACTTGCACAACAGTAGCAGAGAATCATGAAAGCAGGAGAGGTTTTTTGCAGGGACCATGAACTGTCCCATATGTCACCATCACAGTTAGGGTGAAGAGAGGGAGCCAAATTATCCATGTATTCTGGCCCTGTTCCACCCTGCTCCAACACAGCACATCCTTACCTTCTGTTTGACTCTCCCTGTGCTGCCAGTGCTAGTTGCTCCCAATGTGGCACTGGCTGTAGCATTAAAGTACACCACTCCCCTGGATTTGTAACCACAGAAAGTTTCTCTCAACACATAAACAAAGCTTAAAGTCCCTCTGTATGAAACATTTGTTAGCTATTAAAAGAAATCTGTGTTTTAGTAAAAACAATCAGTTCAAATGAAAACTGCCTAAACATGATGACAAATTGGTGGTTCCATTTTTGAACTCTGCTTTGCTGACACCACAACTAAAAACTTTAGAGAGGAAAAAAAATGGAAGCAAGTGAAACTATTAGATATTGCTCTTCCCATATTTTCAGAAGACAGAAAAATTTAGGAAAATTCCGCCATGTCCACAAAAAATGATGATGTAGGTTGTCACTACTGCCATTAGAAAATATTTAGGAGTCTGCAAAACAAAATACTAGGTTGGAAAGCTGCTATTTTTTGGGACAGAACATGGGGTGTCTGTAGTCTGCAGGTCCATTTCTTCCACGCTTCTCCATACATCTCAGTAACAAAAAAAGGGCTGGAAAACATTGCCTGTGGGGATGGTGTTGAAAGAACTGGGATGGTTGTTTTCCTAGAAAGAAAGACTGAGGGAAGATTTAAAAAGAAAAAGCAGGGGAAGAGGAACAATGTCATCTTTGTCTTAGTGCACAATGAACAAAGAAAAATGCTGTGACAGTGAATGGATATTCAAAAGAAACCAGGGCAGTCGGTCACAGCACTGCCAGGCAGTCTCCCTCACAAGGGATTTGACAAGAGGGCACTCACAGATGAACAAGTCCTGTCCACAGGGACAGAAAGCCCTGCCCTCACAGAGCTGCAGTGACCACAGGTGCTGGCACCAGGCTGTTATTCATGAATGAAATGCGTAAGTGCAGAATCAAGGGCACAACATCCCTTGCCCCACAGTGCCCACGACTCAAACCAATGAAAAAATGGTGTGGGAGAGAGTTGGGGAAGGGACACCCCCCCTTCCCCCCCACACCACCTAAGAAATAAAATGGTAATAAAAGATATGTCTGTCTGATGGGATGTGGCTGTTGCCCTCCCTGAGTAAACCATGGCTGTACCTTATCTAGTCCTTTAAAGTGAGGAGATTTGCCCCCTCAAGGGGGAAAATGTTGCAGAGGGAGCTGAATGTGCAGAGTGGTAACAATACATTTCCCACCCAATTTACTTTGCTGTGCAAACAGAATGAAGACTTTTTCTCAAAAGGAAAGCCTGGCTGACAAAATAGTAACTTTCACCAGGCAGCTATTGCAGCGTAATACTCCATCAGGGAATGGGCAACTTTCCAACTTTCCAACCCTGGCAGTCCCCTCCTCCTCCTCCTCCTCCTCTTCAGTCTTTTGCTCCCTGGGGCCAGGCTGGGAAGACTGGGATGGAATGACCTTCTAGCTGACCCAGGACAAACCAGTGCAGCAAGGATTTGCCTACCATAGGGAGCATTGCTTAGTCTCAGCTGGCTTTAGAACCCCTTGACTTGCTTTCTTCATCTTTTTTCCTTGCTTTCCTTTACAATGAAGCAGATTCAATCTAACTGCTGATTCCCAGTAGCTGAGTCCCATAGGGATGGAGGAGTAGTGCAGAGCAGAAAGACACACTTTGCCCATGGCAGAGTGAGGGGCAACCAGGAAGCAGCTCTGGCCAGTTGCCAGTGCTCAGCACAAAGCCTGATTGAGCCCGCCAAAGCTGGCACCAAGGCAGGTGCTTAGCCCTGCTAAGTGGAATGTTACATATTTTGGGAATGATGTGGAAAACTCGTAAGAAAAATAGGAACTGCTGTTTAAGGAAGGAGATTAAATTGCACAGAGAGGTACAAGCTCTTGCGGCTGCTGCCTTCACTGCTGGCTTGCACAGGTAACTGCAGCCAAAGGGACACGGCTCTGCCAGCCGCGAGGATCTTACCGTGTTCAGCACTGCGGTCATGCCTTGCATATGAGTCAGCCCGAGCAATGAGTAATGCGACTAATAAACATTCCTGGAGACAGCAGCAGCACATGCAGGCCAGTTTCTGGGAACATGACTAATCACTCTGCCATGCACTGTCCACCTTTCCTTTCTCCTTCGCTGACCCAGCATCAGTGGGGAGGGGCAGAGCCTCTACATGCGGTCAGATGTTCCTGATTTTCTGGTGCCTGTCTCCTGCACAGCCCCTGAAGTGGAAACCACAGCAGAAACCCATCTCCAAGCTTTACCAGAAGAGTGGAGACGTAGATGACGGACGTTTCTCCGATTATCTTTAAAAAGATGCAGAAGGGAATTTTTTATTTNGCAGGAAAAGGGAATTTTTTTTTTTTTTTTTTTTTTTTTTTTTTTTTAATGATTTCAAGCGCTCAGCATCTTTGCTGTTGCCGCCTCCACGCCCGGGCACGCCGCAGCCGCGCTGCCCCTGCTCAGCCCACACCGCTGCACGGGGATGCCGCCAGCCCCGGATTCCCGGATTCCCGCGCGGTGATAAGCAGACTTGGAACCAGGCATCTGGGGAAATGCCGTTTGCTGTTCTTCTTTTTCCACAACAACAGAGGTATTTCCTACTCGCCCCCCCCCCCGCCCGCCATTTCAAAGGAGCCGCTTTTATTTTGGAGGAGCACTGCCTTGTACCAAAGCGCCCGGTATTCTGCAGTAAATTATCTTAAAATAGAGACCTCTCTCACCAGATGTTTGTCTTGGAACTGGTCTCTAAACCCTGTGACAGAAACGAAAGGATGGGAAAGGCGAGGCACTAAGACAGATGAGAGGATGATGCTGTTTGTGGACCATGGCAGAGCCCCATCAGCACCAGCACAACATGTCCAGAGGTTTAGGGGTACAGCCAGTCAAATCTCCCACTGTGTGCCAGGTCAGGACAGGTCACTAACATCTGGAAAACCCCTCAAGCTCACAAGATGTGAATTTTCTCTCGCAGGCAGCCAGCGGCTCAGAGGCGACCCAGGCACAAGCTGTGTCAGGCCACTCCCACAGGGCTACACTGTGCAGACAGAAAAATCTTCAGCCTCTAGAGATTTTAGTTTTCACACTTTTTTAAACTCTATACATTTTCCTTTTACATCCCAAGGCATCCAGTTCCACTTACTTTTGTTTCAAAGGCACAACTTGATCTGGTATACTTTATCCTGCTTTTTCCCAGCCACAGAGGGTTTCTCCTTCCCCAAGCCAAACAAAACTTTGCTTCTCCTGGGAGGAGAACCATGAGTGTCTCCAGTTCCTCTGCAAGCTGCCTGTGTCTTCTACAGACGTTTTTTTCTGTAGTATCATTTGAACAGGGGGCAGAGCACAGGTGCACATCACATGATGGCACAACCACTTTTTCTTTTACTTTCTGTTTCTAGCAAGTGCCTGCATTTGGTTTTTGCATTTGGTTCCATTTGGTGCACTGCTCCCTTATCTACAGGGACCACAAGATCTGTCAGGTAAGAGATCAGGGTGTCTCTTTAGTATGCAAGACAGAAGCTGAGGTGTCCTTGGCAGGTATTTGCCCGTACCAGTATCTAGATTTGCTGTAGGTGGGATGAATCTAGGGAAGGTGTGTGCGCTCCCAGGGAGCCCAGTAAAACTGCAGCAGAAACTTCCTCACCTCCACTGCTTTCACCACATCTGCCATTTCAGCTCACAGGCATTCAGATGAGCCTGTTCCCCTGTGGAAGTTTGTGGTTCCCCCACCACAGGCACGTGGCAGGCTCTGGGTTGCACTGCTGCATGGTTGGTCTCTCTTCCTTCCCCCCACCCTCTCGAAGGCTCACTCATCCACTATTAACAAAGAATTAAGGAAGAAAAATCTCCAAGTTATGAAATTCTGGACCACTCAGTATCTCAACAGCACTCTGCCTGCTTAAATTATACTTTGGCAATCAAGGTTGCATAAGTGCTGGTCCAATGCCTAGAAAACATAACATTTTAAGAGGACTGTGACCTACCAAGGTCTCTTGCAATCCCTTTTCTCATTTTTTCTCAAGAAAAAAAAAAAAAAAAGAAAGAAAAAAAAATGTAATACCACAGTAGCAAGTATTTGCTCTTTTTTTTCCCTAATCTTTTAATCTGTTTAAGACAGGAAAGCTTCATAATGTACAATTTTAAACTGTCAAAATTTACAGAACAAAAAGAGTCAAATGTAAAACTGGTCATAACTCACAAATATCCCCATTAAAACTGTATAATACAGACATTAAGCCACAGGTCACTTTTCTATTTTTAGGAAAGTGTGCAAAGAG
Organism: Rhadina sibilatrix; assembly: GCA_013400275.1. Lineage (NCBI taxonomy): Eukaryota > Metazoa > Chordata > Aves > Passeriformes > Phylloscopidae > Rhadina > Rhadina sibilatrix. The sequence goes on along the minus strand of VWYO01026798.1, from coordinate 100,722 downwards.
CTAATTGTATAGTACATGTAGATGTTAAAAGTTATGCCATATAAGCAGATCTGCTGCTGCTATAAAAAATAGACAAGTATAAAATTACCTCTACAAAATTGGTTCATTGTTTTTGTTGCTTGTAATAAAAAAGTAGACTTGTAAGAACTTTCCTCCTCAACAGACAACAGTATTTTTAAACAAGTCATTGTAACTGTAATCCTGTTACACAGGATGAAACATAATTTAGCTAAATAAGAGAGCGGTAAGGAGAACTGCTTGCTCCAGGACCTACATGTGAATGCAGAAATTTGCTGCCCAATGGTGTATTTGTTGAACAGCACAGTCACCATATCCCTGCAGAGTGGGATGACTGCAGGTGTTTCAAGATTGCTTTCTCTGATACTACAAAAGATAACCTAGGGACCACAAAGCACAGGGGTCACTGAGCTACTTGTAACGTCACATTTGCCATTTGCACTGACACACAACCTTTAGCATTCACTAAACACTTAAGGGTAGAGGGCACGGTTCATACACAAAATCCTTGGTTTCATTTGGACAGGAAGGGAGAGGGAAGGAGAAGGGAAAATGTTCTTTTTTTCTGGTTTTGGGTTTCCCTTTGGCTTTGTCACCTTCCCAGACGGCAAACATGGCCCGGCTGTAGAGGACTGCGTCAGCCAGCTCTTGCTCAGCCACACACACAAGCACACGACGGGTCCTCAGCGCCGGCATTCCTCTCTTGTCACTTGGTCCCACACGTGTTGATGTTCTTCCCATTGGCAGCATCCTCCACCAGCGAGATGTGGTAGTCAGTGGAGAGTGTGAGGTGGGAGATGCAGCCCACCAGCCCCCGCAGGTACTGCCGGTTCGTGTGCAGGGCAATTTCCTTCATGCCACCTGCGGGAAGGGCAGCCGTCAGAAACCCTTCACCAACACAGGCATCTGCTCCTGTGGGCAGGCTGCACACCCAGCAATGCCATTCCTAGCACATCTCAGAAGGGAATTTAATTTATAGGTTGCTCTGTGTTGTTTTTAATAACAATTTTATGCACTTAGAAGTACAGAGGGGATAAGCAGGAGGTACTGAACTAGGACGCTCAATATTTACTGCAGAAATTGTAGCATCAGTAAGAGCTGAATAAGCTTGTGCCTAGGTGTGGTGTTTCCAGCTGCCTCTTGCTGTTTCTCTGTGTACCTGCCAGGACTACCTTAGGGCATCCCATAATGTGCTCATCCCTTACACCCATTCCCCCATCCCACTCAGACAGGCCACCTCACAAAAAACAGGCTGGGGTGGACTTGAGGCTCCTGTGTGACACCTCCACCAGGAGCTGGACAGAGCTGGAAAGCCCTGCCTTGCAGCTGACCTTGCATCTGTGTCCTGAATGTGAATAATTAGCACTCACCTATGTAGAGATCCCCATTGATATTTAACTGCCTCATCTTCCCAGGGGATTTACCAGTCCTGGCACCATAATCATCCACAGTTACTTTGCCAGACTGTCCATCCCTGAAATGAAAAGCAAACCACTCTCATTCATCCAGCCTACAATTGGACAGGAGGAGAAGCAGCAGCATCTTCTACTCGCCAGGAGACCAGGGCAACTCAGAGCTTAGCAGGGCTCATGGTGAAGGCTTGGAACTGGGAAGCCCCCCAGACACAGTGTACTATGGCAATCTACTTCTTTTCAGGTTTTAGGATTTTTTTAATAGATGTCAAAGACCTGCAAAGTGTGCAGGACACATTTGTTTGTTTTCCACGTGCTGGAAAATAAACAAATTGGACAGGTAGGGGAGTGGAGGACACATTCTGACCTGTTGTTAAAAACCAAATGTAATGTTAAAAGTTAACAGCAGAACCCTCAACAACAGGGAAAAAAATGGGCAAGCTATGGTAAAACTAACATCTAAGTTCTTTTCACTAGAGCCATTTTACATATGGTCACTAACAGTGCTGAGAGAAAAGCTACTTGGTTCCTATTCTCACTGCATTTGGTAACAAGTTGTGCTAAATGTCAGACTGTGATTTTCAGGGAATCAACCTCTCACGAAGAGAGGGATGTATGCTTTCCCTGCTGGACACAGTTGCCTCCCATGAGGTAATGAGTTATAAATATGAGTTATATATACACTGCAAGATGTCTACACCTCCTCCAAACAGAAAAACTAGGTTTACACTGTCTGTGCTCCAGTGCTGGTGCCAGCCCGCAAAATGCTCACCAGGGAATTTTAAAATGCAGACATTAAAAGAAAAATACTCTTAACCAAAATGGTACGGGTTTAACAGAATGTCTGTCAGCCCCAGAATAGCCCTGCATGACTCTGGCAGCCTGCCTTGAGCTGTGCCAAGTTGGCACTGTCACCTCAAATACAGCAATCTTTGTGCACATCGTCCCGAAACAGCCAAGCTGCTAACAGCTCCACTCCTAAGTGACTTGTGAGTGTGGAGCCTCAGTGATTCACACCCCACCAGCACCCAGACATGCCAACCAGCATCTCTCATGGCAGGGTGGCTCCAAGTGCCCCCCGGATGGGGCTGCCTACTCACCGAACAGCCTTGACCCTGTGCCAGCGGCTGTCGCTGAAAGAGCCGTTCACCGTGATGGAAGCAATGCCGCTGCCCAAATTGTAGCTACAATTAAAAAAAACTGTTACTGCGTTCCTTGAAAGGACCGGTTGCCTGCCAAGTTGCCCAGGCTTCCTTACTCCCTTCAGGCTTGGATTTGGGGGCAAGTGGAGTCGTTTGGAGTCCCAGCAGCAGGGATCTTTTGCCTTGTCCAGTGTCAGTCAGAACTGGACAAGGCAAAACTCCCTGAGTCAGTGTGGGTACCATTACCACCTTCCCATGGGAGCATGAAGAGAGCCTCTGCATGGCCTTTCTTCCCCAAAGCAGGGGATTATGAAGATCAGTGATCTACAGACCTTTGGCCTAATGGGAGACAGCAGTGGGAAGCTGCAAATATGGCTAATAAATAAATTTTTACAAGAGCAAATAAGCATGTGACCTATAACAGATCTACAAATCATCTGAAATGTAGGGAAGGTTGAGACCTGTGATGTTAGAAAAGATGAAGTCTAATAAATGCAGCTGCTTCAGCTGCCACTAATTATTTCTTTGCATTTGCTTCTATTAAAATTAATCAGCAGATATAATGTCCTCATCATGTTTACACTTCAGGCATCTTAATTTCTGCATTCCTGAAGCCTGGGCCAACCTTAACAAAAGAGAAGTAGGTGATACAACACAGCAAGCTATTGAGTGCTCAGGATGAACTAGCTGATGCTGGACTTCAGCCTGTACGAAGCAGGAGGGATTAAAGCCAACATCACTATCTCTTCAAAAAGACTGAACATGGAAAGAACTCATGGCTAGGGTGAAGTCCTCAAGAACAGCACATTAAATAAAATGCTGAGCTGCCCAGAGCAAATCAATTACCCTAAATTTGTTTCCTCTCCAGGTGTTAAAGTGAGTCTCAGGCAAGCACCTCCTTTTAACCAGGATGCAGATACCAGTCTAAGTCAAAAACAAGAGGACTTGGGTGTTCAGGATTATATCAAAATGTTAGACCTTTGATAACAGAAATGAGGTTCATATCCCTATTGAATCCCTCTACAGCTATCCTCCTACAACAGGAAAATAACCTTCCACAGAAGCAGGGAGCAACAAGAAGAAATTATAGCAGCAGGTATACTGAACAGGAAACAAAGCCATAGAAAACGGGAAAGTAAAAGTGTGGTTTGGATTTCAAATTGGATCAGAACACAGCCATCTAAACTTGGGCTGCAGGAGAATTCTTCTAACCAATTCACAGCCCTGATAGTCTCTTGACCTCTCACCTCTCAAAAGGTGAAAAATCTAGAATGAGGATCAACCTTTCAGAATGATTTTTTTTTTCTGCATTTGTTCTTTCACCATCTTCTTTGAGGCTCCCCTTCAGTAAACAGAGATTGCTTATGAGGGTCTTATTTTGGTAGCCTAATTTTTCACCTTCTTAAATGAATGTGGAAGGTACAAGTATTTCAGTAAAATTCAGCTAGTTTGGTCTAAAGCTTTTGATTATCTTCATCACTGGGGACGGATGGAACAACTTAATAAAAATTGCACTGTGCTTCAGGAACAGAATAGAGTGGCCACTTACTACCATGCACTTTAGAAAGACAGTCCCTCCCTAAGACATTTCAAAGTGCACCATTTCTGCAGAGTCAGTTCCTTGTTTATAAATCGACTAGGAAACTAAGAGTTTTTGCCAAGTTAGCTACTGGTAAATCACTTTTTTTTTAAAAAAAAAAAAAGCTCTAAAGAAATTAATTTAAATAGAAACGTGCAACTTATCTATACACCTAGATATAAAAGAACAGCCAGTTTAAGTAAAATAAAAAAAAATAAGCTTATATAATAAACTCTCTGCCACATGATCGATAGTGTCTCTCAACAACCCACAACACTGATGGCATCTGTAGTTTGCTGTTTCCATATTTGCCTTACACACCCTAAAAGAACACCATGAGGAAACACAAGGCTTTCAAAACACAGGAGTCCCAAAAAAGTACCACATAAAAACTTGCACAGGGTCTGCCTGAGTGTCTGTGAGGGAGAAAGATACTCTGCAGCAACACCCCAGCATTTCCCAATACTCCCCAATTTCACAATTTTGACAGCAGTATTACTGCCTGATGAAGTGATTCTGTGGACGGTGACAGAAACAAGGTGTGGTGACAGCTGTGTGTGCGTCACAGGGCTGGATATTTGGGGGTCTGAGGTGGGGGAAGCCCTGCTACTGTGTGCACTGTCTGGCAAAGAGTGAGCTCACAGTGAGGACTGGAGCCACCAAAGTTTGTCCTCGACCCCTGCCAGCTGTGCCCTATGCTGCTCTGCCCAACTGAGAGAGATTTAAGAGGTATGTGGGGGGCTTACCAACAGTATTCACCCCCTCATAAGAAATATTTCAGAAAATCCCAATAAAACCCTAATGTTTGAAAAACTGTGAAGGAGGAGTGATGCAAATCTTGCAGTACATTACCTCTTCAACTTACATCCTTTCCCAGACAGCAAATAGGACCCATGATTGAACAAAACTTTGAGGATGAGACTGTCTCACACAGTGCCAAGGGACAAGTGCACTCTGTGTGTTGTGGCAACTCCTCTGAGCCCTGTGTGCTACACAAACAAGGGAGAGAAAGTTTACCTGAATATTAACGCTCCCTCCTGAAGGCCTAGAGAGATGAAATCACTGTTAGGTCGCATGGGACTGTTTCCCCTCCACATCAAAAGTCCTTCCTTCATTGTGGTTTTAAACCTCATGAACACGTTTGTTCTTGTTCCTGATACCCTGTTTAATGTAGAAGAAGGAAATAATGGTAAAACACTAAATCGTGCCAGTCTTCTTTCAAAAAAAGAACATAAAAGATGATGCAGTGTATCTTCTCTGCTGGTCTGGTGGGTTACTGTTCTGCAACTCATTTACATGCTGGTCTGTGAAGGATTCTGGTTCACATCCTCACTTCCATCATTTCAGAGCAGGGGAATTTAAGTCATCTCTCCAGAATCCCAAACACGAATAGTTGCTAGGTTATTCCACACAAATAAGAAAAAATCCTTTTTCTCCTCTAGCGTACTGTGAAATCTAGCCCAAAAATTAGATTTTGAGAATATCCACTAGATGTGGCCCTCAGAAGCCAGTGGAAGAAGCATAAGAAAAGCAAATCAGAAAGTCTCAGTAACTGAGAAGTACCAAATGTCAGGTGAGGACACCAGTGAACCCTTCTCTATTCTGTGGCTGAAATAAAACCACAGAATGGAGGCATTTGCTGGAATGTGGGGATGTTCTAGGGTACAGATCAGTCAAAAAAGTAATTTTGAGGATCTAAATGTAAAACTAAAGCAGGAGTCAAAAAGGAGTTAAGGTCCTTAGTCTCTTTTGAGACACAGGCTCTGTATGTCTCTGTGCCCTCTGGGAAGAACCAGTCCCTCTCCATGCCAGGCATACTAGTGGTATTTCTTGACAGGCTGCAAGATGCTCAAATGTAACAAATTAGCCACAAGGATATGAGCTTAAAATGTATTTTCCCCTGAAATATAAAAATACAGCAGAAATAGAGCTAGAAATATTATAAATACAGCTTAAAACATGTAAATATACTACACTCTCACACATAAGGCTCCTAATATTATAACATTTAAGAAACAGAATATTTAGGTCCACAGGAGATACATTACCTTTTCAGGATATCTGGATTATCATATGTGAGGTAACTGCGACCAATAAATTGTGGGATTTCAATTGCTTCTGTAATGGCTGAGAAGTAAATACAAAAAATGAAGATGAATGTCAGGGAGCTGACTTGAAAACAGAAGGAAAAAAAGAGACAAGACTCCTTTATTGATTTACTCCTGCAGTGGCAGGTGCCTGCCAGTGGCACTGAACTGGCTGAACCCACACTGCTTTGCACAAAGGCATTGGCCAGATTTTATCTAAATACAGAGGCAGTGGTTAAGGGAGTTAAATGGCTGACAGTCCCTCTACTTACAGCCTCCATATCAGGAGCCTAACATATTGCTCCACCACAAATGCTAGTGCAGAAAACTATGAAGTATTGGGAAAACATTGCAAATTTCCTCTTTACCCCCATTTCCACATTCCTTGATTCTCCACGTGGTTCAACACTCCCTCCTGCCAAAGCTCACGCATTAACCACCTTTGTTTATAGACTAAGAAACTGCTCCCCAGCTGCTAACAGAGCACCATATGCAGAGCACATTAGGGACCTCTCACCCTGCAAAGGGAGGCTGAGAGGCAGCACAGACAACCCGTGAGCTCCCTGTTTTCCCTTTCAGTGTTTTCACTCCTTCAGAGTGGCTGCTGCCTGCTCAGAGCTTACCCCTGGGGTGCAGTGTTGGGGGCCAGGGATCTCCAGGGAGGAGTTACAGAGTCTGGAGTCCCAGATCACTTTAGTCTACTGAAAACAACTGGGACTATGCTAAAGGATGCATGGCAGAGGCTATGGACCCCTTGGTGTATTCAACACTGCAGTGCAACCTTGGGGGTGGTCTTCTGTGTCCCCCATACAGCATTTCTCTAGGGAGAGCCCCAGGTACCCCTATGGTGTATGGCTGGGAGAGTGGCAAAAATTGCAGCCAGAACTGGAGCTGCCTGTGGGGAAGACTTTGGCAAAATAATTCAGCTGTGTGATATAAATTACCTCCCTGACACAGAGCCCTTCAGCAGGCTATGAGCACTGGCCCAAATAGATTTGTTTCTTGAGTGAACATCCTACAGCTTGTTGCTGATCTCCCATAACTGACTGCTGCATTAATTCAAGCCAGTTGTACAAATCACTTAAAATAAATGCCTTCATCCTATTTTCTTATTGAGGAATAATCCCTTCAATCCAGAGCTGATCTCATCTATATAAATTTCAAGCTTTCCAGGGCAAGGATGCTTGCTTGCTTTATGCAACACAGGGTCTGGCTGGGCTTTTAGAGCTCACTGTGACACAGATATGCAACAATTGGCACAGTCTGGCAGCCAGCAAGAGCAATATGAAATTTAGCTCTAGGTGCCAAGACTGAGAATTTCAGATAGTGATGAATGACTGTTTTCATCCATAGTGAAATCAGGAAAGCTGCCTAATGTGTCTAAAGAAACCACCACAGGCCATGTCCAGCCTGCAGCCTGCCAATGTAGTTGGACGATTGCAAAAGTTGTGTTACACTGGCCAAACATTCCTCACCAGGTCTGACACTTCCTGCACTGGACAGCCTCTGATGGCAGAAGAGCATGAAAAGAGCCCTTGTTCCCCCATCACATCCTGCACTAGAGCCCCACTGCTCTTGCCTTCTAGGGGAAGGTGTCCATGTCATGCAGCAACCCTTGCCTGTGCCAGAGTACTCTGATTTCCTCTAAAGAGTGTAATGGGCATTTACCTCTGCTTGCTCTTTATCTGTTTCACTGAATCTCAGTGCAGAAAAACAAGCAAATTTTGGCAGTACCCTTAACGCTGCAAGCATCTTTGCAGCTGGAAGGGAGCAGGGCTGTAGGATTTAGGACTAGACACCCCCATTCTTTGCTCATCACAATTCAGCAGACAAGCACCAAAGCTCTCAGGACAAGCAGGAGTGAGCTCTGGACTGCAGGACAGCCTGAAGTCACACCACGAAACCCTCAGCCAGCTGCCTGGCCCCTCTGGCTCTGCAAATACAAGGACCAGCTCTACTGTCACTGTTCTGAGCTCGGCAAATACTTTGGATGCAGTTTGAAATATCAACAGCATGATGGTTAAGGAAGTACTATATAACCTTAAAAAATATTTTGGGCTAATGACAGAAACTTGCCAGGCTTAATGGAAACCCAGCATCTAGACAAGCACACAATGACAGAGCAGTTTTCACATAATTTGCAGTACTTACTGTTTAGGCAGTAACTTCCACATTCTGCAGTGAGTCAGCACAAAACAAAACAAGAACATTCTGTGATTATTATTCTAAAGCATAAAAATCTCTTTTAGTCCAATTTCATGCCCACTTTTCTGCAAATGTGTAATCTCCCACTTACTATTTATGTAAGTGACTACACTGACCTGTGAAGGTAGCACTGTTTTCACTATTGGTTTGCTCCAAGTATCTATATTTGTCTGCTCAAAACACACAAAGGGACAGAGAGGTGGGAACCAGCAGCAAATCCTTCTGCTAGTCCTGCTTCTCAAATCCCAGTGACTCACCAGGTTTTACCCAGGGATTAGTTCTAGCCAAGGGGAAACAAGAGTTTGCTGTTCTATTCCATTTTACAGTCAAAGTATAAAAATACCTTTAGCATTTCCCAAGCTTAGACAGAAGATATAAAATCTAGCAATGCCAGCAAAAACTCTATTGAATCTTCAGCTAATGATCCATTACAATACAAATCAGTATCTCATATACCTCATATCAGAATTGCTTGAGTTTTTAAGTGGTGTGTGTAATTTTGAAGAACAGGTGCAGTCCCTCAGAAGCACTTGGCTTTTTAGGGTTTTTTACAGCACCCTACCACCAAGAAGGATGGAAACAGCACCTTCACCTCACATATCTTCTGACTGCACTAACCAAAACCACGTTGTGAAACAGAAGAGGACACAGACGTGCATCTTGCCTTAACCACTCGTGCCTCTCGTCTACACCTCCATAGGTAAGGATCATTTTGAGGAATTTTTTTCAGGTGGTTCTCAAAAAGGCTGTCATGGACTGAAGTTCAGGTGCAACCTCCATGCTCTCTGCACATCTATCAGAAAACCCTTCAATCTTTGGTGGCAGCTGAGGCTGCACAAGTGCAGGGAGGTTGAGCTGTACCTGAACAGGAGCCACAGGTAGCAGGAACTGAAGTCAGGTGGCTCATGCTTTTGGATACTCCTAAAAATAAATAAAGATTGGATTCACACAGGAAGCAGCACCCAGGATTTGGCCAAGTCATAGGCAAAGATGCTTCAGACTGTCTCTGAAAGCCTGGACACACAGTGAGGTGGCAATAGGGAGGACACACCAGCCAAGTGGTGCTGGTGCCATGAGCTCAGACACCTCCCTGGGCTTGGCACAGGCCAGGAGCTGAGCAGAGGCAAGGAGCTGCAGCCCCAGCACTGCACACCAAATGGGCAGGCAGTCACACACCGAGGCTGCAAAGCATTCCCTTGACTGAGCGCCCCTGGAGATGAGTCGGTACAGCTGCAGATACCATCTTGAAGTAGGGAATTTAGCACCCTGAGCATACCTAGAAAGTCAAAATCCCAATTCTCCTGCCCCCTCCAAAAAAGCCAGGGTAAATGATGCTGTTTTGGCTCTTAGTTAGACCACAACAACGTAAGCAAAGGGGTTTCTTGCATTGTATTTTAATACAATGCTTTTGTTCTAAGATACTGTCTGTTTTGAAGAAAAGGCCAATCTACTCATCACAATTTAACCAAAACCACTACATTTAACTTTGAAATTTATGACTGTGAGAAATGAAGCAGTGGGTGAAGACAATAATGTCAGCCAGCTCTTTTGAACTGAGTTTACTGTTAAATTACAAAACCTTCCCTCGGGAGTTTTTTAAGCTCAAGCTTGACAGAAGCGAAATGCCTCCATCTAGTGGAATAATCCAAAGCACACTTTTTAAACACTTCTTGCAAACTTATCCCTTTCCTGAATCTAAGGTTTGAACTATTACAGTGGCTCTGAAGAAAAGAGAGTAATGTGCATGTGGATGAGTCTTCCTCCTTGGTGGTCTCCTTCGCCACACCAAGGCAGGATCTCTGCAGATGCTGAAATCTGCATCAGAGCAGTCAGTGCCTCAAACAGGAGCAGACCTTTCTGTGTGTGCAAACAGTGTTTGCTGTCAGCTGTATGGAGGATAAAATGACAAGGGCTATCCATGTGCATGCTTCAGGATGTAACATAACTGCTGGCTGGAGGGCCCTGGCAGGAATTCCCCCTCTGCATAGCACTGCACTATTAGGGAAGTGTATGAAGTGTTAGTGTTCAGTGTTGTTCACCACAAGCAACCAGATACCAGGTTGCTATCTATGGATCCTAGCTCCGTGCTGGGATAACAGTTACCGCATTCCTAAATGACAAAACAATTCTTCCCTAGATACATGGAAAGTGCAGGGATGAAAGGGGAGCTTTGGCCTCCGGGGTTTCTATTTAAAGGCATGTGTACAGCAGCAGTTGTAAGTGCTAAATCTTCCTTATTTTTGTGATCAGCTCCAGATCCCTGGGTTGATATCCAGCCATTGTTACCTTTTTGGCAGTGTTGCCCATCGAAGCCCAGGGGACAGTCACATTCATAGCTGTCCTTCTTGGGAACGCAGGTGCCCCCATTTGCACATGGTGAGGTCACACAGGGGTGGGCAGCATTTGCTAGGTTGATTCCAAAAGTGAAATCCTGTTTCACATCAATTGTCCGGTCATTCAAGATAATCTATGTGTAAAAATAATAAAAATAAAATAATAATAAAAAAAAAGAAGTGAAAACACATTGTAAAAACTTCCAAATTCAGAGTACCTTACTGCTAGTTAGAAGATTCCTCTGAAAGACTTCAGAAAAATGTAACTCCCAAAACTTGGCCCAAATCCTATTCTTCTGTGTTTTCCAGTTGCAGAGGTCCCACTCATATTTTTGCTCCCTCTGATCCACAAAGATATTAATCTCTTTTGTGTCTTGTGAAATAGCCTTAGGCAACCCCTGTAAGGGGTGAAGCTCTGTGGAATTTACCAGGCCTGTGCCTGAACACTGGTGCAATGCTTTGTAGCCCAGCAGTGAGCTGGGATGGTAAAATTAGACGAGCGCTGCTGAAGAAAAGCATTTCTGAGATCAGAAAACCTCCCAGGAGATGAGTGTTGACAACAGGAATACTAAGCAGAACAGCTTGTTTTCAGTAATATTCTATTGCTTTCTAGTATCTCATCTTGCCTGAAAGAAGCTAGAGTTAAGATGAATGAAAAACGTAAATAATGACTTCACAAAACTGTTTGTATATAAATGGAAAAGAACTGCTAAATGCTGGGATTTTTCCAATATATCAGCAGCATATGTTCTCCAAAATAAACCAACATTTTTATAATCTCAGCTGACATCTCGACGAGAGAGATTGCATGCAGGCACAGCATCTGATCTCAGCTACATCAAAATAAGTACATCCTAACAAACAATGGATTTTAAGGCCAGAAATGAGAATGATAATAGTTGCTCTGGCTCCTGTGTAACTGGGACAATGCACCATAGGGGATCCTACCCAGAGAAGAGGTTGCATCAAGCACTACACAACTCTATGAGCAGAAAAAACACTCAGTCCTATCATGTAATAGACCAGGAAAGACTCCATTATGTTTTCACCTTCTTTCTAAATTTGGACAACATTGTTCCAGAGGTTAACAAGCCTCCACTCATAAAAACAAGTCTTTTGTTTCTGGTTTTAAACTTATATTCAGTTTCCAGCCCTTGTTTCTCATCATGTCTTTTTTACATAACTCCAGCACCATCTATCCAAAGAAATCTTATCCTCATCTAGGAAGTAGAAGACCACTATGAAGTCACTTCTCAGCCTTATCTGACTAAACTAAACATATTGTGATTTTAAGTCTTTCTATACACTGCCTATTTTCCAGTATTTGGTGATGTTTGCAGCTCTATTTCTGTACAGCTCTCCAAAATCCTACTATGTGTAAACCAGACAACTAAACATTCCCAGTGCCCAGAAGGCAGGCAGTACTTTTCCTTGGCACCCCGTTCACAAGATGAGAATACAAATCCACTTTACTGAGTACATCATAGGGGTAAGTGCTCACAGTCCATATTTCCCACTCCTCATCAGCACCTTTACTCTAGCATACAACCCCTTACTTTGTAATTGTAACTTGTGTTAATTTCTCCTAGGCTCTCTACCTAGCACCCCAAAATGCATTGTGTTTAGCCAAGTCTACCTACCTTCCCAATAATGTTCATGTGTCTGATCTGTTCCCATCACTATTACTCACTCCCCCAGTTTTCCTGAACTTCATGTTTTCTGCTGGACAGCTGACAAAGACACTAAAAAATGTCAGACTGAGTGATGAAACCATTTACACTGAACTACAATTACTTTTCTGTCCTGGAGCAATTGTTAACCACAGAGTTTATATTATTTTTATTAAAAACTATAATTAAAATTTTAGTTTTATTTGTTATTTCTTTGCATTAATCTGATGCAATGATTCAGTCTTCTAAAACTGTGAGGATTCAGGGCCAACCTTCCAACTTTATCCAAGTTATTTCAAGTACGTTTAGAAAGAAAAATGTTAGTTAAGTTTATATTTTCATCTGATTATTTACTAGGCCTGATATGAACTGCTCTCCTGCTCAGCTGGCTATATGGGAGCATCACCCCTAATGTCTGCCAATGATGGAAAACATCTCCTCCGTTCATGTGCCCCACAGAAAATTGTAAGAGGGAAAAGCAGTGTGGTGTGCATCTTCATTGCGGTGTAAGAATGCACTAGGTGGACTTCTCACTGTGAAATAGTCATTTAACCACTTCATGGTGGGCTCCTGGAGTGAAATCCTTGATTATTTTGAATATTGCCAGTTAAATAAGGGCAAGTTTGCACAAAAAACATGCACTGGATGTGACGGAAATAAATGCCCCACAGTGTGCTTCTCTGGGCACTCACCTTCTGGATGCTCCCACTGAAGGGTCTGAGGATCCCAGAGTTCTTCTTCACATCATCATAATTAGGGACTCCACCAATAAATATTTCAGAGCTGCATTTAATCTGTGTAAAAGCCCCCTGCAAGAAACATAGAAAAACATTTTATTAGAGTAGCTGAAACCATGCTTGTATCTTCAGATTAGTCTGCATGAGTTGTGATAGCCCTACATTAGATGTTATAGCTTATTTCAATGCCTCTTCTTTGTACAATCAAGAAAGCTGTTGCAGGACACTCTTGTCTGACTTTACATTGTCCCAGCCAGAAGCAGCTGAAAAATCTCAAGCATTTCAAAATGGCAATACTGAAGGAAGAAAGAAAAGAAATTGACTCATCATGTTTTCTGACTGCACATCTAGCTTTATTTGCAAAGACTTGAGGTACGCTGATGTAAATCTATAACAAGAATTAGGTTCCTAAGGCTAAAATCAGGGCAAAATTCATGCAACAGAGACTCATTCAGTATTTCCAACATCTAAGAGATAACCTACTGTTAGTTATGGGGCTTAATGAAAGGAACATTGAGTTTGCATCAATTATGAGAAGCAGTTGCTCAGGATACCTGATGGGAATATTCAGGGTCCTGGAGTAAACTGAAAGACATTTAACAGCTAAAGACAGAATAACTGTGTCATTCCAGTCCTGCAGAAGTTTTTGTGCTTTCATGGTTGGCAGCTCCCAGCCACCCTCCTCCTGGAGCACTGCACTGCAGCACTTCAAGAGAAAAAAAAATGGGAGTGTTCACCTTAACCCATCTACCTAAAGAAGTCTTGAGTGCTCCAGTCAAATGTTTCTCACTCAATTTGTTTCCTGGCAGACAACTGTAATTTCAATTTATTTAAATTTTTGAAGAAAAGTCAAAGCTTTGATAAAAAGCTCGCTGAAAAGCCTGCTATGGGATTTTTCTGCTATGGGATCTGGAGTCTGGTTTTCTCTCTGCACCCTCCACTAGGTAAAAGACATTTTCTAAGCAGATCTAGCCTCGGCTTTTATCCAGACAGAAAATGTACCTCTGTGCATGCATTTGAGTGGATATCCTGCTTGGTACAAGTACAATTTCACTTTATTATAAAGTTGACTCACCATGATCACTTGGTGAGTGAAGAACAAAAAGCAAATCATCAGCTGTGTGATTGTTCCAGCCCTTAATCTGGCCTGCAAATTACTTTTGCAAGAAGACAAAGCAATAACTCTCTTCAGGCCTATGTTTCCAGGACAATATTCAGAAAGAGGTAAAAAAAGAATGGGCACATACTTCTCAGCACGATACTTCTCCAAATTACACCTCTCATAGTGCACATGTTTCTCAACAGATTTAGCCACAACAATTACCAACAAAAGGAAGGTTTTTATCTCAGGAAGATATATGAGCCAGACACAAAAATGTGAGTCCAGTTACATGTCAGCAACAGGTACAGTTAGATTCCAGTGGGATCCCTGCCTTCACGAGTATCCTTGTCCTCAGAGGGAATAGCTGATGCATGAATTTTATTAACTCTGGGCTTAAGAAAATGTTTCCCTAATGCGTGTATTGTTTTAAGCTAGTAAGAGCTTTCAGAGCGGGCTGTGCAGTTTACCATGCAATCACCTACAGTCCAACAGCTGCATTCAAGACAAGTCTGCCATAAGCTCACCTCTGCCATCCCTTCCACTGGCTTCTGTTTGTCCACCTGTAGGATACCATTCTTTGCCGTGCGGGACACTCGCAGTTCGTGCCACTGACCCAGACTGACAGGTTCTTCACTCCTGTTTCAATGGCAAGAAAATTTTCAAGCCTGTAACACTGCACCTTTCCAATACTCTGTAATGTTAAAAAGTCAAGTCCTCTGGGATGATTTTCTAAATAAAAAAAATAAATATCAGCCACTGTGATTTTCCCTTTTAAGGAAGAAACAATCCTCTGAGTGCCATCAGCAAAGACCGTACTTCTAGAGCAAATAACAAGCACTCTGGTTTTATTTTTAAATGAAATGCTATCACCAGAGCACACACTTTACCACCTCTGTGCTAGTTTTTCTGCCCAGTCATTTATAACACGCAAAAATGAATTTTTTGTCTCAGCTGTACGTCCTCATTTCACTAAAAGCTGCCCACTTAATGGTTGTTCTAGCCCTACATTCTTCGTCCTCTTTTGAAACAGAACTACTTTGTGTTGGCTTATCAGCTCTATTTATGCATCCGGTTACATTGACATCTACACACATACACATGCAGCCTGGATGCTATACGTAAAAGGGAAGTAATTAAAAAATTATCCTAATGATGTGATGAGGTCTTGGCTAAGAACAATAATCCCCAGTTGTGCAAAGTATTCATCAGTCTCAAAGGAAGCATTTTTAAACCAGTTCTTACAATCTTTACTGGCACAGCACTAATATGAATAGCAGCCTGTATGAAGGGCAAAACCACACTCCTCTTCACAAGTTCTGTAGATCTTTGTATCTTGCCTTCAAACGTCATTTTACTACATTGGTTAAAACATTTTATGTCTAAATGAGATGCTGCAGCCTTTCCTATAGGAGGACTGAAAACTTGTGTTTGATTTGCCAGCCAAGCTGGAAAAATCAGAACTGTGTTATCTAGGACAGACTTCCTAGCTTCAGTGAAAAAATACAGAATTTCTGGGATGAAATAATTTTGTATTTTCAGAATACTTACACTTAAAAATAACCCCACACATTTTGAAATTTAAAAAATGGAAAAAAATTGTAATTTGAAATAGTGAGTCAACAGTGATTCAAATGCTGATTAAAAAAGTTGCATAATTTTAAAAATGTGAAAATGTTTTACTCTTTTTTCTTAACAATCAACATCAATTTTGAAACCCTTCCCTTGTGTTTGGTTTTTTTT
>VWYO01026798.1:34791-84662 GCA_013400275.1 Rhadina sibilatrix | reverse complement strand
CTTCAAATTTTCTTAAAGCTCATTTTAATCTATTTTGATGGTGCTGGCAGTAATATTTGACACTTCTGAATGACACTCGGTTCAGAAAACCTCCATTAAAAATATCATCAAGCAATGCCAGTCACTTGTCCTCCTTATGTAGCACCATTTAGGGTTTAACTGTCTTGGGTAAATCAACAGCTAAGGAAATCTAATCACCTTAAAAAAATCAATGTATACATATAAAGGAACCAGATAGGTTTGGCTACATAGTAAGCAGCAATACAAACATTATCTCCTCTGCTGCTTAGGTCATCATCATCATGCTAACCCTCCTGCTTTGCTAGATTTAATTACAATCAGGAATGATTAAGCTTTGCAGACTCATCACTTCAGAGCTGCAAGCTCTTTCTTGGAATCATGGGCTTTTTGAAACCAGCATGAGTTTGGTGACACTTTCTTCTGGCGTTTGAACACTCATGTGCTGCGGGCTTACTTTTTCCCTTGTAAACCAAAGTTTAAAAATTATAGCAGATCATGAAGATCTTGATCCTGTGACTGCTTGGCCAAGGGAAATCCCAGGAAAATCACAACAACTTCTCCTCTGAGACATTCAGTGCTCAGGTTCTGCATCTGCCCACCCACTCAGCTTCCCTTCTCCCTCTGGAGCCCTCAGAGCACACCCCAGTGCTGCTTCCATCCTGGGATACATCAGGAAATCATCTGATTTTACTAGCCTTTACTAGCATCTGCTCTTCTACTGCTGCTGCTGACATACACAAATAAACTTGCCTCATCCTAATTATAAAGTTATTATGGCTGTGTTCTGATTATATTATAACATCTAACTGCCTGGTGGTCCTATGGCAGAGGTTATCAGGATGACCAGAGCTATACCACTGTCAAAGACAAAGGATAGGCATGAAGTAGTATGATTAAGACAGGCTTTAAGTGGACATTGACCAGGCAGGCACAAAAACCAGTGAATCTATTTGTCTTATTTAATCACTGACAGAGCTGATGACAGGGTGCGAGTTACACATTTTATCTAGAAAAAAAAGAACAGCAGAACAGCCTGACAACTTTCAATGAAGCCTGATGGTCACCTGAGCCTCACCCATTACTCAGCTATCTCACCACACTCTTTTCCTCCAGTGCATGTAGCTCAGGCAGTAGCTGGCTTCCAGCTTGCTTTTCTGCTTCCCAGTGGAAAGGGGCAGTTTCTACTCCCAGGCATATGCTTGTGGCTCTTACTGTATTTTATAACCCTACATATCAGTTAAACTTCAGTACAAGGTGTTCTGAAGTGCTACAATATTCTAGGAAGAATTCTACTTTAATATTTTATGGTTGCCAGTAACAGGAATTAAAAGGCTGCAATCAGTAAAGATTGAAGGCTGTTGTAAGAAGGGCTATTCTGAGTTGGAGAAAAGGTCTCCAAAATTAGCTATTTCTGCCACTTTCCAGCAAGAGAATAGAACAGGGCAAGTATGAAGTGATTCTTCCCTTGGTATATCCTCCCAGCTTCCGGCAACTTGTCATTCAGCAATTTCCTGAGTCAGAGGCAGCATCCGTACAATTGTGTTTGATCTCCCTCAATGGAGCTTTCTTCAAATTTGTGCATTTTTTTTAACCTATTTATAGCTTTGGCATCTGTAACTTGCTGTGACAATTAGTTTCCACAACTTATTTATGTACTCCTCAGAAAAAAAACCAAACCCAAACCCAAAGGAAAAAGTCTTATTTTCTTTGGTTCCTTATTTTCTTTGCATATTGAAAAAATACAGAATACTCATTAATCTCCATGCCATTTATTATTTAAATCCTCTATCATACTTCCACCAAACTCTTTCTTTTCTAGGATGAAAGGCCCTGCTGTAAAAAAGCTTTGTGTGGATAATGTTTCATTCTCTCTCCTGGATGTCAAAACTACTCTTTTTAATTTTGTTGGGGTTTTTTGGTTTTTTGTTTTTTGTTTTTTTTTTTTTCTTTTGACATGATGTGACCAGAATAGCAGCAAGTTTTCAAGAGAGGGTGCATTGTGGGCTTCAGCAGAGACATCCTTTCTTACTCTATTCCTAATAAGCCTCTGCATTGTACTTAGGTTTCTGTATTTGTCTCTAAACAGTTGGTGACTCCAGGATCTTTGTCTGACAACACTTAACAGTTTTTCCACAGCTGTGCTTTGTTAGACTTGTGCATTATTTTGCATTTGCTCCCTTGAAATTTCATATCTCATTTTGTCTGCAAAACTGAACAAGTTTGTTTGCTTGAGTCCTCATTCAGTGTAGAATCAGTATATTTTCTCTAATCACAGTATAGTCAAAATTCCTGACGCCTATCCATAGGAATCATTGGCATGCAAGACTTGCAGACAGTGTACACATTTTGCATAAGCTTTACATAGATAATTTCTAAGTATCAGGTCAGCCTGGTCAAACTGGCAGCCTCCTGGACCATATTCAAGATTCTTAGTGCCTTTCTTCAGCCCAGTGCCTTTTTAGAAGGCCCAGGAACAGCTGCCCAGTGACTGGGCACTCAGTTACACAGGGAGAGAGAGCAGTGTTTCTGAGGCATTTCATTGCTTCTATCCTCCTAGACACTAATTTTAGGATGCACTGAATCACTCACAGAAGGTTTGTCTGGGAACCTTGGTGACTAGGTTAAACCACATATTTATGTTGCATAAACTGGATACTAGCCTCAGCTTCCTCAAAACACAGCACTACGAGGAAGTGGAGGGACATGGTGGTGCCACCTCCAGCCTGGCACCCCTGCTTGGAACTGGAAACCAGAAAGGAGGATGCTCACATAAGTGTCAATATTGTGAAATCCTGTGGCTAGAAAGTATATGCATAAAATGTTTATAGATCCCCTAACCAGCCATGGTGCAGTGTCAGGGGGGCAAGAAGGGAATTACTGCAATGCCATACAGACAAATATATAACATCTGTAGTAAGACAAAGCACAAATCTTTGAAACATAAACTGATGTAGGAAGAAAATCCTGTCCTCTTGACCACAATTTTAGTGATTCTGTGCTTCCTCAGAAGCAGGTACTAGAGACTAAGGGGCTCGTACACCTCATCACAGGCTGTGAGTCTTTCCAGTCCACTCCTCTCCTGGATCAGCACGGTGGCACTGTTGGGATGGAAACACAGGCAGCACCATTTACCTGATAACAGCTGTTCCTGAGCCACAGTCAAACCTGAACTCCACGTAGCCAGCCACCATGTTAATGGAGAGGAAGTCCTTGCTGTCTGTGTCATAGCTGTACAAAAGGACACCAGTCTCCAAATCCGGGCGAAATGTCAGCTGAAACTCCATGAAGGAAAGGTAATTCTGTGGTTCCAAGGGCCAGGGTGTGCTAGCAAACGATCTTAAGGATTCGTTGAACTGAGGTATGGCCAAGGTGAGTGCTGGAAATCCAGAAATCACAAGCAGGTCACTTGAGGCTCAAACATAAAGGATTGACTCTTACCAATGAGTGTCTGTTCCTCGTATTAAGTATTTAAGCTAATGCTTAGCAAAAAAAAAAAAAAAACCAACCTGACTTTTTTTATCTAAATTAAAAATATTTTTTTAATCTTACCCAATACTACTTAATCCCTTTCTTTTCCAAGGATGTATTTGTACTGTAAGGCATTGTATACCTTTTTTTTGGTGATTTATAGTAGTGCCTTTCAAAGTAGTAAGCATGCCACTCTCCCAGTGGGTGGTGGCATGAAAAGTTCTACAGCATAGGAAATAGTTGCATGTATTTTACTACTTGTATCTCTGATACTAGCAGGAAATTGACATTATGTGCTTTACATTTCAAAATATACAACTGACACTGGTTTTAGGAGAAAGATGGATATTTTAGAATTAATGTGCAGCTGTGGAGTGGTACAATATTTTAACTTCTGAACAGTAATTTCAAGATGCTTAAG
Organism: Rhadina sibilatrix; assembly: GCA_013400275.1. Classification (NCBI taxonomy): domain Eukaryota; kingdom Metazoa; phylum Chordata; class Aves; order Passeriformes; family Phylloscopidae; genus Rhadina; species Rhadina sibilatrix. The sequence goes on along the minus strand of VWYO01026798.1, from coordinate 80,752 downwards.
TATAGTTAGTTTAAATAAGCAAATAGGCTTGAGAGCTAATTACAGATCCAATCACAGATTATGCAGGAGCTGGATGTAGCCCCAAAGCAGTAAGGGAAGTGTGTCAGTATGTGACTTTAAAAAGATGAAGTAACAAGTATTGTCCTCTGTCAGTGTAACAGTATGAGACCTCCTCGGTGGTCTCTAAGTGGAAAACACATTGAACACTAAATAACACACACAAAGGAAGAGAGGCAACCCAGCATCCACTCACCTTCCTCACAATGATGACCTTTAAATCCAAGAGGACAAAGGCAAATGTAAGAATCTGCTTTACTTGCAGTACAGGTGCCACTGTTGATGCAGGCTGCCTCATCACAGATGCCACTGCTACACTCACCTAAACACAGGAGTCAGAACATCAATTTATCAGAGAAGTTGGTCAAAGAAGATTTATTTGGCTGTTGATCACGGCTACTAACCAACACAATTTGCTCTTCAGCCTAGATTCTTTCCCAGTTTGTAAAATGGTGTGCAGTTTAGACAAGGGAACTTGATTATTAGGATTTTTTTTAATATCAGACAAGCAAGAGACCTTATTAAACAGCAGAAAGTAGCCCTTACAAACAAACCTTGATAGACGTAACTTTCAATCACTCCCTGGATTACTTATTGTCTGCTCTTCTTCCTATTTTCTCCTAAGACACATATTTCTCTAAATTGTTTACAAGCACCATGCCTTGTTTAATTTAAATTATCTTAAGTGCTTCTTTGCTCACTGCAAATTCGTGCCATGCTGAGCATGGGGGATGTTACTCATCATCAACTGATCTTATTAGCCACAATGAGATTGTCAACCCTCTTGTCCACACAAAAAGGGATCCATATCATCAACATATGGGCTTTTTAAGAAGCATCTCTACTATGCTGGCACATCAACTTAAATAACAAGGAGGTTCTTTCTTCTTGCTGGATTTTAGCTGAAATTGTTGTAGAACAAATAAATTCTCATTTGCTTCTGAAAACTGGTCTCAATAAAGTCAGACTATGCAACTGACAGATGTACATTGACTGAAGTTCTTGTTGAATTTATTTTCTCCTTTAGTTTCTGATCAAGTAACTCTCTCCTTGTCAATAGTAAAAAAATTGATTGTATATGTTAAGAAAGATCAAGTAAGACTTTTGTGATGTACGATGGTAAGCATGCCATTTGGAGGGGCTTAGTGTTTTACAGCAAACTAAGAATTACACATTTATTTTGAGGAACTGTGATTGAAGTATCACTTCTGAGATGACAAAGGCTTCATGAGGCAGCTCTGACAATAAACACTGGGGAACAGTTTTGCAATTTGAGGTGATTAAGAGAAATTTTGAAAAACTATTGCAAGAAGGAGATATGCCCTTTTTTCATTTGTTTAAACACAGCACAAGAACAGTTGCAAGACTGCAAGAACAGTTTCAAGAGCAGGTCTCTACATCTTCAGTAAGGCACAGGTGTTTGTACAGCACCAGCTCTACAGTTTGAATTCCCATCCCAAAGCTAGAAAGAAAATCACAAACAAATATGCAGATATAAATGGCTGATGTGCTGTTCCATCCCAATCACTCTGCTCCCCACAGTGGAAAACAATCTTTTCTAACTAACTCAGGGCAGAAGTAACAACTCACAGGTCATCTGGTACAACCCCCTGATAGATCAGACTTGTCTCATATTGCACATCTACAAATCTGCTACCAGGACCACTTTTCATTGTATGGAGGGAAGGTCTGAGTACAGCAGTCACAGTACAGGACTCCAGGGCTAACCTGAGGAGCACAGACAAAACATACAAATCCCCCGGGGGGGAATAATGCTCCTTCTCCATGGAAGGGGACAGTTACATCTGCCCCATGCCCAGCCATGCGACCACGCTGGCAATGCTCATTGAGCTATCCTTTCTCCTTCTGGTCTGCACTGTGATGGCCACAAGTGAACCAAGGCAGGACAGCTATCATGCCCCTCAGATCCCTCATATACTCACCAACTATGGTGACACTGGCAGAATAGCACTAGCTCCATTCTATAGGCAAGGAAGCAGAGCCAAGATGTGTGTAAACAGAGATCTCCATGCATCAAGTGTGAAGACACAAAAAGAAAACCAAGACAATGTTCATCTTTTTTGCATCTGCTCCGGTGTTAATCAATGCCAGCAGTATGTTCAAAGAGATCAGAGTTAAACAAAGTCTTGGAGATACAGAAAAGAACAAGCAAGACCAGTCCTGGGATGTCTTGTTTGAGAAATAGCTTGAAGTGAAGCAGTGTTGGTACTTAAGTACAGGCTGTTTCCCAGTGTCCCAGACTTTTCATAGTCTTTAGGCCAGCATAGGTGAGGTGACTATGCTGAAGAGGCTAACCACAAGTGTGGTGGCTGCATTTGCTTGGCTGCAATGGCAGATGAAGAAGGAGAGAAGCTGCAGCAGGGGTCCTGGATCCTGCCATGCCCGCTCCAAACCACAACCTCCTCTCTTGGTCCCTCAGCTCATGGTCCATTGGGACCTCTGCTGTAACCAGAAGAGAGAGCAGAGAGATGGATGGACCTGTTGCCTCCCCACTCTAGTTCCAGGATCTATATAGCACAGCACTTCTGATTTATAAACTNGTTGCAAAAAAAAAAAAAAAAAAAAAAAAAACCTCCAAGTGACTGACCAGCAAAAGTCATTCCTAAACCCTAGCAGAGTTTACTTGCAATTTTTTTTTATTTTAAGTTATACTTACATGACCTATTGTTTGCAAGTCTCTTCTGGCACAGTTTCATATAAATGTGTGCAGTCACACAAGGACAGAAAGGCTTTATCAGTCAGCTTCGAGTCACACATGGCAGAGCAGGGCATTTGTTTTTATTGATGTTGATTGTTAATGCAGTAGCATGTGGAGCATTCATGGATGGGAATGAAGCTAGCTGCATCCCAAAAGGCAACAGAGATTATGGCTACAGTAGTCTAGCAGGGCTTTCATCTGTCTAAATTCCACAGATTCTCACTCTATTGTGAAATTACACTCTGCTTCTAAAATCTTACTCTTTTCAGAAACTGTTTCTTGGGCCAGTCTGTTCTACCCCTATATTGCACAGAAGTTTGGCCATGTTATCTAGAGAATACAGAGCAATTGTTAAGAAGTTTCTCATAAATCATTTCCTTCTTAGGATGTCAAATGCACAGCTAGAGAGGAGAAGAAAGATGACTTTGTGGCTGAAGCACAGCAGGGAGAGTTCAATGGTATGGAATCTATTTCTCACTGTTAGCACTTGCCTTCTGTCTTGGGTTTACTCTTACTCTTATACTGGGATTAAAGCAAGGATTTTGTTGCCCTGCCTTTTTTCAAGTGCCCCTTAAATGGATGAAATAGATGAATAAATAAGACAGGACTAGTTAATTAGCTTTCCTACTTCTCCGTCTTTTACTCTGGGATGGTAAAAGGGAAGGGAAAGCAATGCTATAATAACACTTCATAAAGCTGCTGGAAGTATTTAGTCCAAGCTATTTTTAAATCACACCATGATTCTGGATAGCAAAACAAAGGATGGTATACAGGGAAGCCTATATGCTTCATCAGTGGTCGAGTGTAAGACAGAAAGCCCTCTGTAACACCCACAGGACTGCTCTGGGTCTGAGAGATCCGTGTATTGCTTTGGGCAAGTGCAATGATGTTTTTAGGCAAAATGCATTTTGTTGGGTCTTTATTGTATCAAATGCAAGCTCAGCATACATACTATTGATTTCTGATGACATGACTGTGTCAGTCACAGATGCTGAGAGATGCTGGCAGAAGTACTGGCGCAGTTGTAATGATACCTGCAACACAGATCTTACTGTTTGCTCATGAAAATGGGTTTACTATTTATTGTGCATACTAAGTGCGTCCACAAAGGGCTTGCTTGAGTGGTGTGATGAACCATCCTACTCCAGACCCAGCAAGAGCAATGTGCAAAGGAACAGAGGAAAACCAGGCCAAAAACAGAGACCGCGCCTTCCACCTCCCAAACCTGGACCACTGCTCAATTTGTTCCAACAGGATAAAAAGCAGCCCTGGGTTAGTCAGTGATTGAAGACCCCACACCACGACACTCACCCACGTCAGCACCACTGAGAGCTTTCCCTAGTGGCCAGGGTCTCATGTCGATGCTCTTTCCATTGATGCTGAGGGACTGGACGCAGCCCTGGAAGCCGCGGTTGGTGCCGGTGGCCCTGACCAGCCAGTACACGCTGGGAGCACCGCCAACATAGAAGGGAGTCTGGAATGTGATTTTGCTGTATTGGCCCTGAGGGGAGAGCAGAGCACAGCGTGCTGTCTAACAGATATAACACAGGAGAACTCATTAAGCCACAGTGGCTTACAATCAATTTTTTCCCTCCACGAAGAACTGTGTCAGGGAATATGTAGGTTGTTCATTGGCAATTCCTTCCCATTAGTCATTCCTCAAATCAGTCGACCATTTGAAATCAACCTTTTTCACCTGCATCCCATCATGATAACATGAACTACTAAAAGCACAATAAAAAAGACTAAAATTCACTGTTTTGAGGAGAAAGCGTGGTCTGTCTTTTGCTGCAATTTCTTCCTCCCCTTTTGCCAAAAATTGTTTGTCCTCTAAACCCTAAGCCCTGAGGGACAGACCAATGAGATATTGTCTTTTGGACAGAACTCAGCAAGTGTTCAGTATTGATTAATAATGAAATTACAAAAAAGAGGTAAAAAACAAGGAAAAGGAAAAAGCCAATAAAATCACAACTTCAGCAGGATTCTGCTCACTTTGCCATTGCTAAATGTACTGCCCATCTCTTTAACAAATCCTAACATATGCAAGTTTACTAAAATTTCTACAGTGCAGAAGAAAGAACAAAAAACATCAAAAACCAGTTGAACCTTTTTGGACCACTGACCCAAAACTCCACGCTATTGTGGCCAACCAAGTCAAAATTCCTTCCACAAATTGATCAAAACATAACTTTTGCTTCCTACTCAACAGTTCTTTCAAAACCTCACAGACCTTTAGAAGAAAACATTCAAAAATCTCAGTTATTCAGGGCCAGTTTTTACCAACCTGTGCTTTTGACAGCAGCGACCTCTCACCTAAAATCTTGCAGGATTTTTCACCCTGCCCCACCCCCATAGCATTTATAACAATAAAAATTCTATCACCATAGTCTGTATTTTGCCAGGCTAAATAAGCTGAGGTTATTGAGTCTGCAGGTGTTCACTTCCACAGCACGCTGCAGAAACTGTACATATCTCTCCTGATTCACATCTGCCCTTTGCACGGCCTCACAGCATTGGTAACAGCAACACAAGACACACTGAAATTCTTTCCTCTGTCATTTCCAGCTGATGAGAACTCAATGTACTGCAATTTTTTCCCTTCAGTGCCTGCACATGAAAGTGGAAAGTAATAAGATGTCTGAAGCTGCTTTCTTTCAGGGCTAGGGATGGCATGTTAATAGTGGCTATCAAAGGAAAGACATCTGAAACAATTTTAAATTGCCTTTTCTTCCAGTGCCTTGATTTTGTTTTCTGGCCCAGCAACAGATGAGCAAGTCAAAGCATCTTCCTGTATCACATTTTATCTTGTCAGCCTTGCATGAACTCGCTGGTGTTAACATGAGTCAGGGCAGAATGTCTATCTTCATTACTATACTTAAACCTTTGTCCAGAATATGCATGTAATTACACCTCTCTACACAAATCCCATGTGGGTATATGCATATTACACATAAATATACACCCATACACACATATGCATCTTATTTTTATGTCTCCTCAGAGAGCAGCTCTCTGAGGCTTGAAAAAGAAAGCAATCAGGGAAAGCAGCTGTACAGTTTAGCAAACTTCTGATAGCCTGTATTTGAGACTGTATAGGGTAGTGAAAGGGTGGCAGAGCAAACACAGAGCACAAGAGGGAAACTGTGATGGGATTCAGCCCTGAGATATTTATCTCTGAGATTTCTAGATTACGTAATTGGAAGAGTAATCTGTACTCTGATCTTAGTTCACTAAATGTCCTAACACCAATAAATAAAACTGCACCTTTTAAATCTGATCAGGCTTCTGGTGGCAAGAAAAAAAAAAAAAAAAAGCATCATAACCTTGAGAGACCCCAAGATCAAGCCACAGGGGCAGGATTACCAACCTGAGATTTTCCTGTCACTGGAGCATTGTTGTCCATTCTGAGCCAGCCATTCACCCCATCTCTGAACAGTGTGACACTGTGCCAATTCCCCAACTTGATTTTATTTTCACTTGTTATGACTCCAACTCCAGTGCCACAGTTGAACCTGGGGGCATGAGACAGAGAGGGCAAGGTGACAATCTCACATTAACCAAATAACCAAAAGCGGGTTTTTAACTCCGAATATTCTTTTGGCGCTCGGGAATCTCTCTGCTCCACACTGCATAATACCACAGGAAAATCAGACAGCAAGTCTACGTAAGATCTGTTCCAAGTTTCAAACTTCATTGTCTGTCTTTGTAAAGTGGAAGAGATTTTGCATTCTCTGTCCATACCAAGTGCATTGCTAAGCTTGCCAACAGCTGAAGCTGTTTCAAGATGGAGGGTATTACAATCTGAGTTCCTGCTATCACAGTAATTTCTCCTGGGAATTTTTCTAGCTCCCTGATGAAAGGCAGTGCCACATTAATAACTCTGCTAGTCTATTTGAAACTCAGCACTGATTGACAGAAGACCCCCAGGAGAGCTGAATGTGCACAAAATGTCCCATTTTCCCTGACTGTCATGCAGTGCAGGTGAACAGAAACACAACTAAGGCACATCACTCACTTTGTAATTCTCCACTTTCAAAGGACTCACCCTCCCAAGTAAGGAGATCCTGGAAATATTCTTTCACTTGCTTCATATCTATCAGACTGCAAGAAACACTCTTCATTTAACAAACCTAAACAAGGTACTACCTAAACAAGGTATATATGATGAAGTTCCTGGTATTACATCCTTTGTTTTGCTACATTATCTGCAAGGTTTTTTTCTGTGAAGTGAAAAACCTTCACTCAATATATCACCAGCTCAGCAAATGCAGTGGCTCACTGGTACTTCAGGTAACACAGCTAAGAGCCCCAGACAAATGCCTTAAAGAAAACTGATCATTTGGCCTTTATACCAAGGCCTGAATAAAAGAGCTCAACAGGGCACATGTTCACACACTGGAGGAGGATGACAGAAAAAGATATTGAAGAACTCTTAAATGAAATTATACTTTCCATTTGGTGGTGCACTGTATGGGGCAGAAGTCAAAGACACTGGAGATATTCATCACATACAGCAGACCCAGGAGGCAGCAATAGCCTCTTCTCTTTACATCAGATTTAGGATGGAGGTTTTTACCTGAACTGGAGGCTACGTCGGATAATTGCCAGTGACATAAAATCACCACGACCATGTTCATTTTCTCCACAGTACAGCAGCAAACCATCTTCAGATTCAGCCTGCAATCATTGCATCAACATGAAAAAATCAAAGCCTCACAAATTACAGATAAAAGCAAGAAGCAGTGGGGAACTTTTCTCCAGAAAAGGGTCATCATTTTTCATAATGAGTTTTTAACTTGCAGAATCAGAAATTGTTTGATCAGTTTTGAATCCTGCATTTGAAAAACCTAGAAAATCACTGCCTTAATGGTTAAACAATTTAAGACCATCTTTTAAAGTGTGTGGTACTATCAGACCTGAAAAAAAGCCTGGAAATATTAAAGACTGTCAGACATACCCTACATGAGACTCCTGAGTAAAAAATCTAGCAAGAATGTCCTAGCAAGCCTGGTTAAGTGTAGACACATCAGACTTACTGTACATGAATACATACACCCAGCTTCATAGGCTCCAGGAGATTGACACTCCTCAAGCCAAACAACTTGTGCAGACAGCACTTCTCCATATGCTCATAGCAGCTGACACAGTGGCTTTTTGCAGCCATTCTGCATTTTAAAATGGCAAATTGCCAGAGGAGTGTAAGATCACCACCGAGACAACTGATGCTGCTGCTTTAGTAGCAGTCTCCTTCCCAGAATGTGGGACTGGTGAGTCTGGTTTATGTGGGGATGAGGATGCATCCAAGAGCTTGGCCACGCTCCCTAGAGACAGCCCTACATGTTCTGTCCATAATGAACAGACAGCATTAACACAAGCCAGTGTGGGATGTATCCCTACTTTAGACCTGCACTTTAAATAGCATGGTATTCTGAATATACTAGTAGCCTACGTCCCAAATTTCAGAAGGGGGAAATAATGCCCACTGAAATCCTGCAGGGTGGGAAAGGAATGCTGCATATAGGGCAGTGTTTTGCTCAGTATGACAGGATCATAATCTCTTGTCTACAAAAATACTGCACACCACGTTCAAACTCTAACTCACAAAAGTTCTGTGTGTTCTTCAGCCTGTAGCTCATCCACATGACTATAACCTTGCCAATGTACTCTGCTGCTGGTCCACAGCAACTAGTCCCAGGGATTCTCTCATGTAGTGCCTACCAACAATGGATGAAACCCTTCAGCTGCTTACAAACCTCATTTACATTCACTGAGGGTTAAGCCAGATCTTTGCAGATGAAGGTTAGGCACAGGTTCACTACAATTACACTGAAGCTATACTGTAGCTAAGTTACTGCCCTAGTTCCACTGCATCAGAGTAAGTAAACAGAATTTAAAGTGCCAATGTGAGAACTGCTTAAACTTACCCTGAATTCAAGGGTAATTTGAAACGTCTGATAGGACTTTTTCAGTGGTTCAAAGGTGATATATGAGTAGCCAGAGAACTGAGGATATTGGATACTAATGTCTGAAAAGCAAAGAGGGAAGCATGTTATTTAGCAGTTTTCTTCCATACAAAAATCAATATACATGTTTAGTACTAGATAATATCAGGTGGCAATGGAAGTCAGACCTCCTCCAGAAACAACCATTAGTCAGTAGCAGTCAACAATCAGTTAACCTATTGTCTTTCCCTCCCACCACTTTTTACATCTAATTCCTTTATTACCAAGGACCTGGTGAACTTGGAAAGAAACAGGATACTGAGGGCCAAATAATGCTCAATAGTTTAATCTGAGAGTTCAAAGGAAATTTCTCCAGGTTTTCATCCTTGTTATAGAAGACAGAACCCATCACCTTTATCTTTTTTTAAGAAAGAGAGGACAAAGTAATTTTCTGTTCCGCAGGATTACAAAAACACACGTGGGAAATACGGCCAGACTCTAGGCAGCATAAGTCACTGCTGCTCTGTAGCTGCTGCAGCCAGCATCTGGAGAATCACTGGATGTCTCATAACAGCCCAGCAGCTTCTAGCACTTCTCTCAAGTCAGCTCAGGGCAGAAGCTAAAAGGAGTGATGGGGAGAAGAGAGTCCCTGCAGGCATCTTTCCATCCCTGGCTGCAACAGTGGCTCCTTTTATTGCTCTTGTCAAATTGGATTATCAACCCTCACCCTTTGCTGTCTTGTGTTAGACCCTGACCCTGAGAGAAAATGAAAATCAGAGATGTCTTACTGCTAGTCACTGCCAGCTGTAAAATTACCTTTGCAACTTATTTTCCTAAGGAGCACCGAGGACAGACACAGTTTCAGGCCTGATTTTATATTTACAGTGGATTTAAGTCTAATGAGGAAGGAAGAATCAGGAGTCCTATTCCTCTTTGCTATTTAAATACAGAGTGTGTTCTTCTCACTCAGTTTTTGAATCTGAGTAGAGCTCTCCCCGTTTTTTTTCTTGCAAGGCATACATTTTAGGCTGAGGTGAAGGGGACTGGTGCTATAAACCTGAATGCAACCTCAGAGAACGATGATCTCATGTCCTGATCACAAGCAGAACTGACTGGACCAGAGTACCATGCAGCTGCTGAATGTGAAGAAATGTCTGCTTCCATTCAGATTAATACATTATTTAATGATACTGGCTGCTGAAGACAAACTCAGTACAAAGGACTATTGGCAGATGATGCTTATTCTGGAATAACACACTCCCCTGTGAAAAATGGAGGGTTTGGACTCATGTTAACAGACCACTTTACAAGCTGTATATGGCCTTGTCAGTTCAAATAAATTCTCAACTCCTCATACTTGTTCAAGGCCTAAAATCATATCTGCAGCTGTTCCATGTCACTGAGTCACAACAGATTGTTTTCAGAAGGAGCTCTCTGTTCAGCACTCCAGTTTGAAGAAGATAAAGCACCCTCAGTGTCTGTGTATCCCTGATGCATGACACTGTGCAACATGAAGGTCTAACACGACCCTGTGGAAGAAACATGGGTCCCTGATGCTCTGCTGTATGGCAGGCTCCTGGCAGATCAGATCAGTGTGTAGAGGGATGGACTGACCAGCTCCTTCCTAGCTAGAGGAACAGCACCACCACAACCAATGGGATGTTTTCTCTTCCTGAGCCCTGGCATTCATCTGACCTCGTAGTCACCAAACCAGAAGAAAAATTACTTTGGGGGAAAAAAAGTGACCTGCTTATGGCCTGGTGGGGGAACTGGACTGGCTTACCAGGTGATCTGTTCAGTGAAAGGGTGAGTTTAGGTCTTTAGAGGGAAAAAACAGGAAGGCAGCAAGTGAACAAGAAGCAGGACAGCCTCCTTCAGCTCAGCAAGTTCTTGCCATGGCTCAGCTGCCCTGAAAAGAGGCAACAGGATGGGTGGCAAGTCCTGATTGAGTCAAACACATTTCCTTACATTGACTCAGCCTTCAAGCCATGCTTTTTGAAGTGGGAATGAGATTTTGTTCCTCCCTTGCCTCAGTTTGCCCAACCTGAGTGCTGCACTGCAGACCTGCAGACCATGGGGAAAGTCTCCTCTGGAGGTATTTTTACAATGGGAGTGCTCTCACGTCCCTGCTGTGGGACCAGCATCATCTGGACCACAGAAAATGGGGGTGATTCAGGGCTTCAGCTGCTGCCAAAGGGCAAGCCTCAAAGAGGGGCCGAATGCCTTCAGCTTCCAGCTGAGAGTGCCGTGACTGGATCCTGCCACACTTGTGTGATTAATAACATACCTGCTCCATCATCCTGTGACTCTGAGGTGGGGGAAGGAGGATTAACCTCTCCTGTGCAACTTTACACAGCTTCTGCATTCAGCTTTACTAAGGAATAACTTTTTCCCACTTCACTTTTAAAGCTAGGATTACGATTCTTAAATGTGTAGCAGCAATTTAAGCAGTAATTAACGATACAATTCACTGTGGAAAAAAAAGCAAAGGTGGCGATGCCTGAACTGTGATTTGCCACTGGCAGGGATCCACAAAGCCCAGCTGGCTATTCCCAAAGTGCACATAGGTGGGTTCCTTGCGAAGCTGCTCCCTGACCCAGACAAAGAGCAGCCAGCAGCAGTGGGCACACAGACACCTGCCTTCCTCACACGTCTCCCCTGCTTTGCCCAGGTTGCAGTGGCAGCGTGAGCCGCCCCGGTCGTAGTCGTTGATGCAAAAGCTGTCTGCAGAGCACACGGCCTCGTCGCAGGACAGGTCGAAGAGGCGCGCGGCAGAGGACATGCTGCCCCGCCTCGCTGCCCACGCAGTGGTCGCCCTCGCTGTGGTGGAAGGCAGTGTGACGGCACGAGTGGAAGCAGTGGGTTCAGAAGTGGTTGTAAGGATCCGTGACAGGAGCCTGGAACTAGACCCTGGCGTGACCTTAGTTTCCACCAGAAATTTTCTGTTGCCTCCTTTAATAGCAGGAAGTGGTCTGAGCTGAAAGGAAGAAAAGAAACACCAATTCAGTAAAACTAAAATGCTATGGGGAAATTAAATTAATACCTTTCAAGATACAGATCTGAGGCAAAGAACTCATTCTCAGTGAAGAAAAAGAAGTGATCACATCACTATATCTAAGCACTTAATATCAGATATTAAACTTCCTGACAGGACTGGACACTTTAAAATATCCAGACTATAAAGAAAACAGAAGTGGCAAAGAGAAATCTTGACATTTACTTCTTCTATATAAATGTCGTAGTCTGAATCATCAATATCAAATCCATCACCATCACCAGTCACTGTGTCTGTGATGTACCGATGCCCATAGCTTCCACTTCCTAACTCCTCAGAGCCTGAAAAGACATAAATTGCATATTCAGTTCATAGAGTTTTTGCTCTTTGCACACAGCAATTCAGATCTTACTACTTCCCTGATTCACACTTACATCTGATGCTTATGTTCATCCTGTACAGACAATGCAAGTGTCAGTCTGGAGACAGCAGATGCTGTCCCAGTGATATACACACAATTTAAAGTGAAGAACTTCATTTAGTCACTTAGTAGTGATCAAAGAAATAAAACAGGCAAAGCTCAGTTCCCTCTCTGCAAACTGACTTGTACTCATCATTTTTCCAAGGGTTTCAGACTTTTTCAGCATGGGCAACATTTTAATTACTGAACTGTTTTTAAGTCAAACTTTCAACTTTTGGAAATTCAATCTTCTATCTTCCTTACTGCAACAGCAAAAGATATAATAAATAGGAACAGCAAAAGAGATGTGCACAGGTAAGATACACTCTATTTAGGACTTAAATCCTAAGTCATTGGACTACTACCACTGACTCCAAAACTCCTGAAATTAATGTCCTATGTGTATTCCTAGACTATTTTTAAAATACATTTTAACGCGTTGAAACAAGAAACATGCACAAACATCTTCACCCAGAGGGTGGATGGGCACTGGAATGGGCTCCTCTGGGAAGTGGTCACAGCACCAGCCTGCCAGAGCTCAAGAAGCACTTGGACAATTCTCTCAGGTGAAATTATTGGGGCTGTCTTGTGCAGGGTCAGGAGTTGGACTCAATAATCCTTGTTGGTCCTTTCCGATTCAGGATATTCCATGATTCTATGACCATGCATTTTTCACGTACATAATCTACTTCTGCAGCTTCCCAGAGTGCTGAACTGTGCTTTGGAGGACTCTGGGCTGGGAATGGATGGTTTAAACAGGTATGGGGATCCTCATTTCTATTTCATAGCAAATTCTGCCTAAACAATTGTTTGTACTTTTTAGCTATTAAAATTTACCAGGTCATGAAGAAATATAGTAAAAGCAATTAAATCATTACGGTTACTTGTCCTTTCAGGAAGGCTGAGAACAGACACCTTTAAACCATTAAAACAACACACTCATATATCTGCCTTTTCCATACAATGTTTTGCCATCACTTAAAAGCAGCATAAACAACCTTTGGTTTACCAAGTCTCTCTACTGAGCTGAGTGTACTTGCCTAAATCTTTTTGTACTCTCTCCTCCTTTGCTGTGATGGCAACCCAAAGTCCTGGCAGGCAATTATGAAATCTAACATATGTGCACCAGGGATGAACATGTGCTCTGGCTAACTGGCCTCATTCCATATGCTCTGCAGGGGTTACCTATCAATGGGCTTTTCACATTACATCAGCATACAGAAAAATAAGGAGCAAAAGAGTAGAGGTAATGAGGAATACACACTTGCAACCAAGAAAGCACACTGGACTGGGACAGTCCAGTGTTTCCATTCTGAGATGCATACCTAGTCATCTGTAAATAATACATTTTACCTGTACATTAAACAGAAGTATTCAGCACTGAGGTCTACCAAATGGGCTAAGCAGAGAACTCTGCTCTGTGACTGGTAACAAGATGAGGCAAACAGGGCAAACTACATCCAGATTTTTTCTGCCACTGACTGTGAATGCACAGGCTAAGAATTACTGTCAGAGAATCAGACTGCACATTTATGAACTAGTCCCAGTCCTGCAACCACTGGAATGAATTTCACCATGCTGAAAATAATAGGTACTATTAAAATGTAAACAAAACCTCTTAGTCCTAGTATTCACTTTTTAGTCATTCAGGTCAATCATCACCTGGAATAATTTTACTCCAGGTAGGAAGCGAGGGAGACTAAAGAAGAGTAGAGTAGAGTAGAGTAGAGTAGAGTACAGTACAGTACAGTACAGTACAGCAGAGTAGAAAATTATTCAGTTGGAAGGAATCTACAATGATCATGTTCCACCCACCACTGCATCAGAATCTCCTTCTTTGGTAACAGTGATTCTGTAAGACATGCATGTCTACAAAACAATTTCAGTGTGTAAAACTATGAATATATGCATTACAAATATGATTTGCAGCTGGATTTGCTTTGCATGGCCTGGTTTTGGTAGTGGGGGAGACCCACAGGAGTGGCTTCTGTGAGAAACTGCAGCTTCTACCGTGCCAGCAGAGCCAATCCCTGGTGGCTCCAAAGATGGACATGCCACTGGCCAAGGCTGGGCCAGTTAGAAACAGTGGTAATGCCTCTGTGATAATTTATGAAGAAATTAAAACAAAGTTTAAGGTGCATTTTTAATTCCAGGCAGAGAAGAATAGGAGGCGGGAACATCTGAGGAGAACAGCTCTGCAGACACCAAGGTCAGAGAAGGAGGGGCAGGAGGTGCTCCAAGTGCCAGAGCCAAGATTCCCCTGCAGTCCCTGGTGCAGCCCACGGCGAGGCAGCTGTGCCCCTCCCAGCACAGGGAGATCCACAGGGATGCAAAGATCCACCTGCAGCCCCTGGATGAGCCCCACACCAGAGCAGGTGGGTGCTGAGAAGAGCCTGTGAGCCTGTGGGACACCCGTGGGAAGAAGGCCCTGCTCCCAGGCTGGAGCAGCCTGTCCTTGAAGGACTGCACCCATGGAAGAGCGACCCACTCTGCAGCAGTTTGAGGGCTGTTGTTGCCCATGGGATGGGCTCACATTGCAGCAGTTTGCAGGGAGCTGTTGCCCATGGTATGGAGCCATGTGGGAGAAGTTCCTGGAGAACTGTCCCCCGTGGGAGGGACTCTGTGATGCTGCAGGGGAAGGATTCCTCTCCCTCAGCAGCAAGAGAAGCCCTGAGTGATGAACTGACCACAACCCCCATTCTCTGTCTCCCTGCACTGCTGGGGTAGGAGGTAGAGCTGGAAGGGAGGAAAGGGTGGGGGAAGGTGTTTTTAAGGGTTTATTTGACTTCTCATTATCCTGCTCTGATTTTGTTCATAAAAATTCACTTCATATCTCTAAGTTGAATCTGTTTTGCCAGTGATGATATTTAGTGAGTGATCTCTCTGGTTATCTCAACCCATGAACCCTTCATTAAATTTTCTCTCCTCTGTCCAGCTGTGGAGAACAGAGAGAGAGTGGCTTGGATGGGGGCCTGGCATCTGGGCCAGGTTAACCCAGTGTTTTCATTGGACAATGATTAATTGGATAATCTTCATGAGGATTTTGAGATAAGGATACTAACTGGGAGAAGTAAGAAACAAAAATAGTACTGAGAATCTTAAGTGTTATAGAGTAGAATGAACATGGGGAATTTTTGTTGTAATTGCAGTGAAGGATCAAGGAGTGGATTTTGTGTAAATTACTCATTTTTGTTCTGTGTTGTGATGATTTTATTTTGGTTTTAGTGTTGGGATTTTTTTAAAGTTCACCACAAAACGGATTTTTTGGTAATACCACGTACAATATCTTTTCAGCATCACATACAATGTCCTTACTTCTGCCTTGATTCACAGTAAGATGTAGAAGAAAGCTGGCCCCAGTTCACAATCTGCTCCTGGCATTTCTCATTGGCTTCCTTCATCCTCTTGGCTTTGTATTCTACTGCTTCTTCCTTGTTCTTTTGAGTGCACTGCCTCTTCAGAGCAATATGTCTGTGCTTATGCTGCAGGAGTCCCTAGTCACTGGATCTTAGGAGCCTTGGTAATGGGTTTCTTGCCCCCCTTGCTCAGTGGCTTCCTCACAACATATTGGAGAATGTCATCCTTCTTTAGACAAGATGAACAGCTTGTGGATACTGCTGGTCCTCTTGGGACCAAGATGACAGGGTTGCATCAGTCAGCCCCGGAATGCCCTTCTCAACATTTTTCACTATGACAGAGTTCAGGACACTCAAGTTTGCATCAACAATGTAACCGTGAATGGATCTGCACTTTCTCTCTCCAGTTCCTCTGTGGTACAGCAGGAATGACCCTTGCTGAGCCGAAGGCAGACACATCCATGAGGCAGGACACCTTTGTCATTGCCACCACTGATCCAGACAACACATCCCTCCCACTCCTCATCAAGGGAATCAGCAAGGACTTCCATGGACATTTGTTTCTCATAAAATGTTCTTAGCTTGTCCCGTTGTCCACTTCAATGAGCTTCTGGCAGCCAGTGACTGGGAATGAGATGTCCAGCTTCATCGTGCTCACACCTTGACACTGCTGGAAAGGGCAGCTCTACCTCAGCTCCCAGCATTTGCAGCAATTCAGCTCACTGAATCACAGCATCACAGAATTAATTAGGTGGGAAAAGACCTTTGAGATTATCAAGTCCAACCTATGAACTAAGACCACCTTATCAACTAAACAATGGCAGTGTGCCACATCCAGTCTTTATTTAAACATGTCCAGGGATGGTAACTCCACCATCTCCTTGGGCAGATGATTCTAGTGCCCTTCACTCTTTAAGTGAAGAATTTCTTCCTAATGTTTAGCCTAAACTTCCCCTAGTACAGCTTAAGATTTTGTCCTCTTGTTCTGTCAGTGGTCACCTAGGAGAAGAGATCAACCCACTGCTGACTAAAACCTCTTTTTCAGGTAGTTGTAGAGAGTGATAAAGTCTCCCCCAAGGCTCCTTTTTTTTCCAGGCTAAACAACTCCAGCTGACTCAGCCATTCCTCACAGGGCTTGTATTCCAGGTCTTGTTGCCCTCCTCTGGACACATTTGAGTATCTCAACATCTTTCCTAAGCTGAAGGGCCCAGAATGGGACACAGCACTCAAGGTGTGGCCTCACCAGTGCCCAGTACAGGGGGACACTCCCTGCCCTGGTTCTGCTGACCATACTACTCCTGATCCAGGCCACTGCCCTTTTTGGCCACCTAGGCATATGGAACACTGTTCACAAAGTTTCATTGAAAACACAGGGCAACTAAATTTCCATGCATTGTCAGTGAGCTTTTGGGATATACACCAGGGAGGATGATCAGGCATTAATGTTTGTTAATGGTCATTTATTTCATGTGCATCATCTGGCAGCTCCCAGTCCATTGAGATGTTAAGCTCATCAGGCCTTGCTCAGGGAACAGTCTCTTAAAAAGAAATTTCCATTCCCTTACCCCAGGTGAAGATGAACAAAACCCCTGACTAAAGTTAGTTAAAAATTTTAGAAGGTGTATCATTTCCAACACTACTACTTACTTCCTTTATATTGTGTCTGAAAGTATTTCAGAGCTAATTTTGTCCTTTTAATGTATAAAAGTGTAATTTTCCTAAGAGTAATGGAAGCCATAAAGACAATTTGGGAATAAAGAAAGGAAAATTCACGATGTATCAGGGGAAACAATCTAATTTGTAACCAAACAAGCCATGATACACGAACTCCATATTCTAACTTAAAAGTCAGAAGCTACGGTCTCATAATCATA
This sequence comes from Rhadina sibilatrix, assembly GCA_013400275.1. Classification (NCBI taxonomy): domain Eukaryota; kingdom Metazoa; phylum Chordata; class Aves; order Passeriformes; family Phylloscopidae; genus Rhadina; species Rhadina sibilatrix. The sequence goes on along the minus strand of VWYO01026798.1, from coordinate 63,349 downwards.
TTCAGATAAACATGCTTGCATGCATGGATATGATTTTAATGCCAGTTTCACAGAAATGTAACTCTACTGATTTGAGTGGTTATCACTACAATACATTAATAACCACCAGCACGCAATGAGATGTGGTAGCTTAGGAGAGACTGGCAGTTCCCCAAACAGCAGGTGTGCCCCTTTCATCCAGCAGATCAAAATGCTCCTTGCTCTTCCACAGAAGACCTTGGGAGACCAAATGTACCCCGTTTTAAACCAGACAATGGTTCCTTTCACGTTATTGAACTGGTACAACATTTAGAGCATGGAGAGAACAAAGAAGGTATGGCTTATTGTGTCTGGTAGAAAGACTGCTTTGAGGCCCTTCTTCAAAGAGATTAACTATGTAAGTTTAGCATCACCAGAGTAAGTGTGACTTAGGAAGCTGTCCTCATATCCACAGGTCTCACACTCTCCAGTTCTTCCCCTTCTGACCCTAGCAATCTGCATTTCAGCCAGCACATGCTACATTCTTCTACCTGCTGATCTGTGAGCAGTTTGGTAACATGCAATGCACTTGTGAGCAATGCAGGTGTTGCATGCAGTCACTCCTGACCATGTCTGAATTTATACAGGTGAGCAAGCACAGGATTGATGAGGTATCACACCACTGGCTTCTCAGCTGCCTTGTTCTTCCCTACATTTGACCTTTGCTCATTGGATATCACATGATAGCCACATGTGACAGGATGCAATATAACTACAAAAAAGGATGCAGAGAAACTCACAGGACTTTTTGTAGATAAACTCCCACATCAGCCCATCTGTTAAGTGCACTGTGTTGCTTCTGTGGAGAGCTCATCTCGTAATGGGTGGTAAATCAGGGACAATTAAGCAAAGTGGTACTCTGCAAATACCAAAACAATGACTGCAGAGATTATAAGCAGGCTATATTTAATTAAATCAGTGTTCTTCCAATGTACAAGGAGATAAAGTCTGATTAAGACCTTCTACTAGTACCTTGTTTTACAAATAACTGAAGAACTTGCAGGGGTCATGAACTTTATTCAGCCTATTTCCAAATAATTAGGGATTATGTTACACTAAAAAAATCTTTCTCAAAATAACTATAAAGCCACAAAAACTTTTGTTTTCCTAATTAGGTTGCCATCATCATACTGATGAAGAGACATGAGAGAGCATAGGAGGTAGAACAGGGGGCACTGTAACACAGGCAGATTGAATGGGAGACCAACCAGCTTCATCCAGAACCCCCCCACAGGTCTTAATCGAAAATACATCAGGAGTATTTTAAAACCTGTTTTATGTTTCGCAGTGACTCACAGTGCAACACTGCATGTCACTTGGCCTGGCTCTTGCTTTTTGTCACTGTCCCTACAACTACTTTTGTGAAGTCTCTGAAGATGTGTGGGAAACAGTTCTGTGGAAAGCCTTCTCCATTTACTATCTCCAGGACACATCACCACCGTTTAAACCAAGGTTTGGGCCCCAGAGACTGCCCTTCTCTTGTGCCTGAGCTTCAGCTGACACATTCAAGCTCCACGCAGAATATATAAGCACCTGTGGCAATGCCCTGCTCTGTGTGATCCTGGCAGTGACAGCCAGGACCAGAGGAAGGGATGTGCCCTGTTTAAGCAGTCACTTCTGTCACGTTTGCTGTGGAGACAAGCAGGAGGGTATTTTTAACAGAAGACACTTCCTCTGTCGGTCTGGCAAAGCCCAAGGCTGGTGACCTCGCAGGCACAGTGCAAACTCCATCTGTTTCCCGAGGAGATGAAGGGTATTCAAGCAATGCAGGTGATGATTTTTTTGTTTTATTCTTTGGGACAGTTTATTTTGTTGTTTCTAAACTAAGTATGTGCAATCTCTTTTTTTCCAGTGAATCGTCCATGACATTTTGAAAGATTTTATACAACAAAATCCCAACAACTAAGTAGGTGAAGTACCCACAATGTGCAACTGTAATTAAGAAAGGCAACAAAAAATTGATTTATTGCATCATTTCCCTCTAGAAAAAAATTAATGAAACCAAATCACAAATAAATGAGAACCCTTGGGGGAACTTGCCCTCTCTTTCCTCCCTGAAAATGGAGTAATTAACGAAGCATGCATTTTTTACTAGGTAAGGGGGTAACTGCTTATAATCAAGGCCACATGTTCTATTTTCAAGGACCTTGGGAGGTCTGTCACATTTGGTGATACTGTCAGCATCCCTTTAGTGGGGCAAACAAAGACGATGCTTTCCTATGCTGACCCGAAACAATGCAGCCAAGAGTACTGCAAATCCACCCTCTTTTTAAAAACAAAATGAGTGAATTACCTGTGAGAATGAGACAAACCACAACAGAAAACATCCCCGAGCTACCAGAGCTGCCAGACAATCTGTGCAAGACATCATGGACCCTGAAGGTCCTCTGCTTTTGAGGTAATGTTGGGATTTTGTTAATCAATTAAAATAAACATCAGAAAGGCACTACTTATGTCAAATCATACATAAAAAATCCCAGCATATATAGGCGGAATATTACAAATTTTTGGAATCCAAACACACTAGGACCTTAATGCCAGCACCATGTGAGCTAAATGTAATGCAAAGGAGTCAGACATTGTATGAACTTCTGCCAGCTTTCTAAGATATTTCAGGGATTTCTGGAGAATACACAGGCAGGCAGAATATTGCATCAAAAATCTGTGGCGTGTAGCATGTTTCATTGCTTAGGTGGGAGGAGGAACCACGGTAACAATGCAAGTAGTACCTCTTATGATGTGCCCTCTGAAGAATAAAGGCCAATTGTCTGACACCTTTTCAAAAACTTTTAGGTGACTAAGAGGTATCTGCTGGCACTTCGAGACAGTCAAGCAACTGGTGCCCATCACTATACCTGAGACAGCCCCAGGGGACTATCAGGTGTCTGTGAATGGCACATGCTCTCCTGCAGTGACTGTTGAAAACCACAAAACTTTAAGGACCTCAAATCTGATAAACACTAACACACGAGTAACTTAAGTGAGTGATTAACTGGACCAAAAAACTGGGCTTTCTGGCTGCTAGAAGCAGGAGGGTACCTTCAGATACATAATGTGAATTAGGAGGGAGTTTTAATTGGATGCCCTTGAACACAGTGTGTAATTTGGGTTTTTTTTTTTTTTTTTCTGTTTCTGTTTTTTTCTGAAACTTGTCTGTGGTTTAAATCATTCTTCAGAGGTTTTTAATCTTATGAGGAAAAAATAAATGTTCAGGCTATGCACAGCTTTAATGAAGAACAATTTTCTCCCAACAAAAGTTTAGCTTTTCTACTAATGCACAGTGTACTTGTGTGTCTGGTTAACATCAAGCCAGTCTCCTACACAGACATCACAAGTAAAGACAAGTGAGAGCTGCTATCAGCTAGACTATCATCTCAGCTACACTCCTCCCCTTAGAAAAGAAAAATCATTTATTTCCAAAGGCATGCATCCCTGACACTTTTGAGCAACACTCCTTGCTCTGCATAAATCTGGTTGTTGTGACAACAGGTATCCACAAGAAAATGCAGCTTTTCTTACATGGTGGCTGTATGTAGTTTTTAAGCCTACTTTCAAAGAGCACACTGGCAAAAGAACATTTGCATTTGCCAGCAGGTCCAGAGTGCCAAAGTAGCCCCAGGTACAAGTGGCCTGAAGCACGGCTGGAGCACATCTCAGACATAACATGGCCCTGGCCTGCAGGAGCTCTGCCTGGTTGTGAGGGTCTCTGCCAAGCACTGCCAGGCCTTTGGAGCAGGGAAACCAACCTCTCAGCCACTGCAGCACCCAAGTGCCTACCCTGGGCCAGCACAGACTTTTAAAGCCCATTTGAAGAGCAGCGCAAAATGCATAATATACTGAATTTTCAGATCTGATCCAGGCATAGACAACCATGCTCATGCCCCTTGTGAACCTCTCTAGAAATCAATGTTTACACACACCAGATGTGAATTTGATTCCAAGGGCTAATGAGAGACACCCATGTTTTAGAGACATCTTGGCAGGCCTCTGCAGAACAAACAGCTTCCAAGGCAAAATGCCTTCCCTGGAGTACTGCAGTAATAAGCACAGCATGAAGACAATTCCACCCTTATTAATAGAGCTAAACACTTTATCTTTTCTGACCAAAGGATGCAGCTGCTAACATCCAAAGATAAACAAGATATCAAGGAGCACACGTGAGCCTGAGGCAGCAGGAGCTGACCCAGGAGGATCCATGGGCCAAGGAACTGCAGAGTATACTGCACGAGGTTTTCACAAACATTTACTTCAGAAATTAAACTTAAGAGCTCAGCAGCCATAGCAAACTACATGCAAACTCTTCAAGTGACTGAATTTATGACAGAGGGACAAAAAGAATGGAAACTGCCATGTAAGAGTCAATGAAAAAATGGATTCCAAAACAGAGAGGGAGTTTAGAAATAAATCTTTATCAGATTGAATTGGTGGATCACTAAGTATGTTGTTTATATTTTTGCACCATGCAAAATCTTGCAGAACTCACAGTTCTACCTGAATATTTGCTGCTCATTTTCACTCATTAACTGGAGATGATTTGCAATTGAGAGAGTGAGGGGAAAAAAAAGACACTTAAACTTAAAAATACTGTTCTACATTTTTATAGGAAAAGTTTGGAACATTAATGATATAGCTCAGTTAGCCCCCATACCTTGCTGGCTTTGGCTCTGTTTCCTCCATTGCTTCTCTTTGTGACATTAGGGTTTTTGCTGTTAGAAGATGTGATTTGTGTGATTCCCAATATGCTCTGTTGGTTTGGTTGGGATTCTCACACACGAGCTATGAATTTGGGTGTGATAAGGAGAAACAGCCCCTTAAAGTCTGCCCACAGAGACCCCAGTACTAGCAGAGGACTGCGTCCTGAGGAAGCCCAGTAGCAACTGGACCAACACTTATTGCAGTGTGCATGATCTATATTGCTACACAAATGTAAAGATAATAGTTAACAAGTTGGTATGTCATCATGTTCACCTAATATTTTTGCTATGCACCCTTCTAATCAAAAAGGGGTGCTTACTTCCTTATATCGTTATTTTCATGACTGTGCTTAACAGTTAAGAGTCTTACTCCTCAGAAAACTGTACAAGTTTGATTTGGTCTTTCTGAGTTGCTGAAATTATAAATGTAATATATAAGGTTCAGCTTCAAAAAACAGAAAAAATGAACAACAGACTTGTATGTCTCATTTCTCCCCATGATATTCACGTATTAGTTCTACATGAAGCCAGCACAGAATTCAGAAAGTAGCGATCCAAAAATACCTGTCAATGACCTCCAGAGCAAAGAAATGGCATGAGAGTGATGCTGCCTGGATCTTTTCAAGTCTTTGCTCAGGGCTTGACTTTCACAGGGTGCTTGCTGCAAGCTCTTCAGACAGGACTGAGAGGTGGCAGAATGGGGGTGACTGTGCCTGGAGAGCAATGCTTTCCACCAGCAGGCCTCCACAGCTAGCCCAGATACACTCTATTTACAGATATACCTCAGTTTAGCTTTAATAACAAAAAGGTAGTGGTACTCACTGAATGTGCGGATGACATCGCTCGGTGCACTGGCAGGGCTGGATCCAAAGGAGTTTGCTGCTCGCACAGCAAACTGATACTTCGTGTTTGGGAGAAGTCCTTTGAGAACCATGGACTCCATCTGGATCTGCTCTCTTATTACTGTCCAGTTGCTGTCAAGGTCTGGCCTTGAGGATCAAAGAAAGACCAAAGCTTAAATAATTAAAGCTGGCTGTATAAATTAGCTGCATTTATACATTTCTAGGGAATACACTAATAAACGAGACAGGAGTCTAGTAAATCATCACTGAAACCCTTCACTCTTAAAGGATCGGACTGTGTAACCCACAACTACCAAGCTGTAAAGCCTGTGATGTCAAAACTGTACAACCCTACAAATCCAATTCCTCAGATTTTGATTACAAAGCCAAGGAGGTTATTTAGAAGACTGACTGACGAATCTAGTTAAGTTCATCTGTTTTGTGAATTTTGGATTCATAGTTTTCAAGTTGGGGTCTATTACCCACAGTTCCCAATTCCCTATGTGGCTGTATAAAGTAATAGTTTGTAATAGAGGGAAAGATCTTGATTTATTTCTAAGAGTTGGTATTCTAATGCCAGTAAGTCCCTTTAAACATATACAAGCATTATCAAGATAAAAATCCAACATTTCATCTCCCAGGTAATCAGGTTAATCCACTCACATAGGAACATATCGATCCAAAGTCTTCAGAAAAACAAACAGACAAAAAAAAACCAACCCAAACCAAAAAAGCCCAAACAAAACTACCAAAAAAGCACACACAGAAAACCCACAAAACCCACAGAACAATAATGCAGACAACGTGGCCTATGAACTTGGGCTTTGTAACAACATTCCTATTAGCTGCCCTTGGATGATGCCTGGCTAAGTCCTGATTGATACTGGAAGCCATCTGCCAATAAGTGCTTTTCTAAGTGCCATTATATTTCAAGTGAAACCAGGATAACCATTCACATGGCAGTTTGTTATCAAGTGTTTTAACTTCATGCATACAGGCACATTGAAAAGGGGTGGGTGATTTCAAGTATTCTGAGAGAGTATTCTGATGCTTTCACACCATTTCCTCTCTCTCTAAAAGTGGCCTCTTCTTATCAAAAAGAGAACAAAATAAGAAGCTAAACAAATACAAACAACACAATAATGTAAACACTCACTCTAGGCCACCCAAAATATTAATATTAAAGTTTATGAAAGTAAAATAAGGACAGAAATGGCTTTCAGAGAAAATTATTCGAGTGTTCTTGCAATATTTATTACAGGAAATAACCTCCAAGTGCACCCTGAATCTACCAGTGTTTACACAGGACTAGCTGCAAATGTCTCCAACAGTCTTCAAGTTAAAAATTATAGCACAAGGCAGGCATTTTGTATTTGTTTATTTTCAGCTGGAAGGAAATGCCAAAGTTAACGTCTGTTTTCTTTTTGTGGTCAATACAAGATTTATTGATCACTGAGGTTCCATGGCTTTGTGCCAGCATGGCAAAGCAGCAGTTCTCAGCTGCCTGTCTCAAGCACACAGTGGCACACAGGACACGAGTATTTCACTGTCTTGATAAAAATAAAAACAAAATCAGACAAACACACAAGATGTAATGATAGCTAAACACACCATCTTAAGTTACCCTTCACCACCATTTCCTGGTAGACAGGAGAGCATTTATTTTGGCTACTCTTCCATTGTTTCCCTCCTCTGAGCTTTTGATGCCTCAGCCAAAATGAAGATATATAGTGCTTTCCAAATGAAAGCTGTTAACACTGCTTCCTTCCAAAGGCTCGCTTAGTAGTGTTTTCAATTTTCCTGTACACATCCTTTTTTGGTTCTAATTCCCATCCAAGGAATTCCTGCTAGCTCAAGAGCTGCCTCTTTGCAACAGACCTTGCTCATGTGTCCACCCAAGTGGAAACAACATGCCTTTGATGAAGGGACCCAAAGGAGGCATTGCGCCCTAAAAAGATTTAGGAGATAACACATAGAGCAGGCTAGGCTTCAAATACATTGACTGTCTCTCCCAACATCTCCTTCTGCAGAAGTTTATAATAAAGGAAATGCCTGCAAACATGTAAGGATCTGCAGATGAAGGAGAGGGAAAGAGGGAGATTTATCACTTGACCTTTGCTACTTCTCCAGAACGCTCCCTGTGTGAACAAAACAGTATGAGCTGAAAACATGGCAAACAGATGGGGAAAGGAACACAAATTCAGCTGGTAACTGCATCCAGGGAAAGCCAGCTCCCATGTTCCCTGAGATGAGAACGTTTTGCTGAAAATCATCTCCATGGTCCTTTTCTTTATGTCATATTTTGTGTTGTCAACTTTTACACTGGAAGGGCTCGTTTTGATACCACTTTTCCCACTTTCCTGCAGCACAGCATTCCCCAACACAGGTCTCACTGCCTCTGTCCAACAGCTTTCAGGGAAGCTCCAAACATCATATCTGTGAATGGGGAAATCAGACAACTTGCATGGGCATTGCCTGCTCTTGAAGCTGCAGCTGTGCAAAGCCAACACATAAATGCTATGCAGAAAGAATTTAATGCAAGTCATAGTGGTTTTAAGATAATAAACATGTGGCTAAAGCCAATAGGACTGAATGGGTACAAAACAAGTGCAGAATTCTGTGCCAAACATACCCAAAAAGTTTGGATTATTGCTTTATGTTGTAACCTGGGGACTGATAAAATTGAGGAAGGGAATTCTTTCTGATGCAGAGAACAGCAATTTTATAGTCACTTTGTACTTCCTCTTAAAATCACCTGGAAATTATTTAAGTGTGAGGCACCCACTGGCAATCCAATTTTTCAAAGGTTTCTGATTGTTCATCCATGCCATATTTGTAGTCATCTCAAGGGGAAGATTCATCTCTCTTATGGTTTTTAAAAATATTCCAGCAAATAATAAATATGATGACAAGTACACTCCATCATCATTTGCTAAGGAAAAATCTCTTGTAGAATATACTGCACTATAACATTATTTTTAGTAACTATTATTATTTCACATTATTGTGACACTTTCTACAAAATAAATCAAACAATATGCCAGGTCAGCTGTAAGGAAAGGAAAATACAATTTTAGTAACTAATTCTCTTGTTAGATATTCTTCTGCTGCTATCTAATGTTGTTAAGCACTTTCCTCCCTAATATTTTTCACTGCCTTTTCCTCATCAAAAGTTACCTTTTCAAGGAGTTAATCTCACAAGCAGTGAGGTAAATACCGAGTCAGATATGCCTGTTTCATGCAATAATCAGGGAAACAGTAATGAAAGTATTTTTTCTAGACACTGGGAGGTGTCTCCCTGGTCAGATCTATTGTTTCAGATTCTTTGCAAACAAAAGCAAACAATGACTGTCTGGTTCAGTGCAGTGCCAGAGACAGACAGTTCAGCAGGGAATGGATTCAGGGGTAGATTTTCCTGGGAGCGAGAGGGAAGGCTTCAAACTAATCAAGAAATCTGTGCACAACACTATGCTGAATCTGCACCATACTAACATCTCAGTACTAATAAATCTCCCAGTTTTATCAGCAGAACCTGCCTAGTTCATTGCAGAAGTTTCATGTCACTGCCAAGATACTGAAAAATTTCCTTTGCATGCCAAGATTAATATTAAAAGCTTTTAACTTCATCTATGTAGCAATGAGATGAGTGTTTTAGGGCATGTGCTGCTGAAACATTTGTGGTTCTGTAGCTGCTATGTGGCTATAAAAATTTGGGTAAGTTAGTCACCAAGTTTAAAAGATCATGTAGGCATTCAACAGATTAAAATTTGAGTACTTGGAGTACTTCAGTGAAAACATCCAAGGTATTTTTAAGAATTCATTTTGTATAGCTCCTTTAGGAAAATCACCATGTTTAAGTCCAGGGTCTTGCTTTAGAGGCTGTCATAAAAATGTAGTTTTTCATTAAATACTTCTCACCAAAAACCAATATAATATTTACACTGAGCCTACAAAGTTGCACTGATACCATACGCTTTGGGTTTAACACATTCTATTGCACATTCTCTATGAACTATGCAGTGAAGAGTGAGTCTTGCAGCCTCCCGCCTGACTTTCAGCATTTAGACTAGTGGGACTGTGGTCTCCTTAGCATCCTCTTTTAATCAGCAGCAGAGCAGAGCCTGAATTAGCTCAGCTCATCTTATATCTGAAGCTGCCTGCAGCCCTCCACTGCCTGTAGTAAACCAACAAGTCCCTTAGGCAAGTGCTTAAATAAAGAACCAAATTTAGACCCTGAGTAGAGACAGCCTGCAGGCTAGCCCTGGTTCTGATTAGATTCTGGTATCTCAAAACAATTAATGTACTGAATTTTCATGGACGTACTGAATTTCCCCAGTATCACACCTGAGCAACTGGGAGGAGTGTTTTGTCACAACTTGTTTTTCCTAGGGTTAAAGTCATAAAGTTAATTCTAAAAGGAGATGGAAATTACTTAAAAAATGTCATAGTTTTTAGACATTTGAGCTGTACCCAAGCAAAATGACAGATTTACATTAGAAAGTTAATAATTTTGCAAAATCACAGCATAATGGTGTATTTCTTTGACATAAGAGGACTCAATTCTAATTTACTTGAATTGATTTTTTTTAGTTTTATATTGGTTTAATTTACTAGCTTTAACTCATGGTAATACATTTAATAGTAATTAAAACTATATGCAGCAAAAGACAATGAACCTTAGAGTTAAATGTTTACCTCTAACTGCCATTATGGCTTATGGCTCACTGAACTTATTCCAAATATACAACCAAGCTTCCAAATCTAAGAGAGCATAATCCCAAAATTAACAAAGGCACTTTCAACTTAGCTTTAAACGTCAAACTAAACAGTGTAATCAAAACATTTTGCTGTTAGCAAATTCTTTCCCAAAGTCTAAAGCCAACGAAACACTAAATTTCAATCACTCGCATCTTTTGACCTAAACAGCAGCTTTCCACTCCCTGGCTGAACAAAAACATTCAAGAGTGCACTTTCGGCGTGTCAGATGGAGATGATGGTGCCCACTTCTTCCATTAGCAGGCTCCTAGTGCTATGAAGAAGTGTACATAAGCCTCCAGGTTCCACTTTCCAGTAAAAGCACAGCGGGGATAGAAGTGCAGTCAATCAGAACTCAACCAAATCCCTTCCCTATCAACTGAGCAAATGAGAGAGAAGAGATAGAGGGAGAGCAAAAAGCTCAGATAAAAACTGTGTTCAAAAACAGATATTAAAGAAATTTCATTGTAGGTCTACCGCAGACATTACACAAAGGAGATAAGTATCTCCAGCCCTCATGTCCTGCCTCGCACTGCACTGAACATTGGATGGCCTCCAACTAAATATGGGGAATTTCAGCCCAAATACAAAGTGCGTCAGTTAACAAGTAGGTTTTCAGTCTGGGTATTCTTTTTTCTATATCAACATCTTTTTACTATATCAATATTTTCTAGATCGTATCCATACTTTGAAAATCAACTTCTCTCTGTCTCTTCTAACAAGAATTCTTTTTAAAAAGTGACTATGTTTTCCTGAAGAATGATTTTTTTTTTACCTTTTACAGATCAGAGTAGTTGAAGAATTAATTATCTCTTCTTTTCCAGGAACCTCAACTAAAACCTGTCATCAAGTATTCACTCAAAGGATTAAAAGGGTGAATTTTACATTCACTCTAAGGGTAAACATTGAGGCAAATAAAAATAAATAGATTTGTATGCAGATATTAGCTCACACAAGCATATGAACAGTCAAGTACAAATACTTGTTTATGCTTGCAGATACAATCACCTCCTCCTGACCCTTTTTATGCAGCTTATAAAAGCAACTTGACTGGCAACTTCTGACAGTTCAGTTCTACTGCTGCGAATTTTAAGAGTTCAACATAAAAGAACCAAAAAAGAGCCCCACTTTCCCCCTCAAATCTAAACAGAAAGATGAACATTTCATGTAAACTTGATTAGCATTAGCATAACAAAGCAAGTCGAAATCCTGCAAGCTCAAGACCCAAATGACTGTGCTCAAGAGGTGTCTGTGTCTGGCCCTGGGTGATGTGATTTAGTGGTTTAGGGGCTACAGTGGTAGTATTGAGTTGATGACTGGGCTGGATGATCCCTGCCAATATTGATGTTTCTATGATCCTGTAACTTTTGCCAGGTAAAACTGTCTAACATACTGAATTACCAGTCCTTGGATTATTTTCTATATCAGCCTAGGGAAACCACTCTGCCAAACATTCTTTTCTCAGCATGGTTTGACAGCATTTCATGACAGAAAAAACTTAAAACTTCATTCACCCAGGCCGCTATTAGAGGAAACAGATCAGATTAGACCTTATTTTTCTTCCACCACAAAGTACAATTTATTGGTGATTTTGTAACAAATTTGATCCTTCCTGGTTTCGTCTTTAAATTTCCATGGTAATTCAACACACACTGAGAGGAAAACTAAGCACACCATACACAGTAAGTAAGTAAATCATATCTATACGCATTTGAATAGTGCAGTTTAGGTTAAAAAATCCCCAAAACACTATAGTGTGCAAACACTGAAATTCAGACTCCGCTAGCAAACTTGCCTGATAAACTCCACCATGTAGTACTGGATGGGAGAACTTCCTTCACTCACTCCAGGCTTCCAGGACAACGCAACTTCTGAATCAGAAACCACCACAATCTGGGGCTGATAGGGTGGTGCAGGAGGCATGCACTTATCTAAGAAGAAGTGCAAAGGAATAGCATTGGAGAAGCAGCTGGTTTGCTATGCACAATAGCCCAACACCCACACACTTAGGAATCAAATTCACGGGCTTCTCCCCTCACCCTACCGCCCCTCTAAAACCCTGTGTTTGTGGAAAAGTACCAATGAAATACTGTGATACTGCACATGACAGAGGTTAGGTGTGGGTGCTACAGACATCTGCGCTGACAGCTATGCAACAGAGCCCTGCAGGCAGAGTTACCTTGGGATAAAGTTGTCACCTCCCTGGGCATGCTGGGCCGTCCCTTCCCCGCCCAGCTGTACGCTCCAACGCTAACGCGGTGTGGAGTGCCTGGCTTCAGGTCGCCAATAACAACATCCTGCCAAGGCAAGAGCAGACAAGCACGTTGTGACAGCCATTCTGTGCAACTGATGTGGGGTGCTGCTGTGAGCTGGGACTCAGGGATCTTACATGGCGTTTCCCCTCTACTCTCCTAGGAAGATTGTCCCCAGCCCAGCAGAGCTCAGAAACAACAAACACAAATAGAATCATGTTTCCTCTCAAGCTGCAGCCTCGCCCCAGGGGAATCCACAAGGTTGACCTGGACCCATTTCTCAGCATAACTCATAAGGTTGCAGATCATTTGCATTTGATATCCAGCTTCTTCAGTGGGAAGTCAAAGTCACATACTATTCCCTCCCTTGAGCCAACTGCTAGCATTGGTATCAGTCTGGTGTGTTTTCCCCCTTTTTATTTCTTGTTTGTTTTTATTTCTCTTTTAAATTCAGAGGCCATAAAACCTCTTGAGAGTGAAGCAATTTGAAGCAGCGTGAACTGATGATCCTTAATTTCTCACGGAGCAGAGCCCTATCCTATCATCTCTCACAATTTTATGAGCTCATCTAACAACCTTGACCTGAAGCAAGCATTTCCCTTATTTGTCTTTCTGCCATAAACACAGAAAGATTAACCTACAGACAACTACTGTAAAAGAGGTAAGGCTCAGCTCCATGTGAAGAACTTGGGTTGATGAATACTCTTCAGAGGAGCCTGCAGAAAATAGAAACATCACCAACACACTGCACTTCAACATCACTGGCTGCTTCACATAGTACGATCAGCCTCAGACACTTAGATCTGATCTTTAATGGAGAATGTATACCTGTGTAAAGAAACTGAGTATCCTTTACCTGCAGCCTACCTGGAATGTCTATGATTCATGAATTTTGACAGCATATACAAGGAAACAGAAATACCAAGTTCTATACCACAGACTGTTTTGGTGTGAAAAATAAGCACTTAGAAAAAACCTGTTTTACAGCTATTATTCTTCTGATTTTCATTCTCTGATATTAAACACATTAGTCACAGTACACTTGAAAATGCAAAGTTCTCCTTTTTCTTCATGTTGGAACAGACTTTAAATCTGCACTTCCAGTTGCGTTAAAACAGTAAACAATCCCAAAATTTTATTAACTGCTGAATTTCCTTTTGATGGTCTTTTGGAAAAAAAACATTTCCTCTCTACTCTTTGGGGAACTTATATTATTACTCCAACATTGTTCAGCAACACCCTGCCATCTGTCATTTCTCTGGACGTGGTTTTGGAGCTCCAACACTGATTTTCTATTAACATGGAGCACCTGACCACTATCTTGTTTTTCCATCATTCACCCTTGATCTGCTCACATGATCTGGACAAGTCTGAGATGAATCTGAGAGGATAACAAGGCTGGAATAGTAACTGTCCAGAGAGAGGCAGCAAGAACACTCACTCTGAAAGATTAATCTGAATCTTTTAGGGCCAAAGGGACTGAGGTCTTTTACAATGTGATTTCAGAAGCCAGTTGCTGAAAACCTTGTACCTCCTCCTGGTGACAGAACTGACGCCCCTGCTCCTGCCTTTCTATCCTCCATGCCATACATACCGTCTATCTGCTCTTAAACTAAGTGCATTTTTTCCTGCCAATATTCCTCTTTATTACATTCATGCTTATGAGGAAAAATCCTTCATTATCTGTCTTACTGTTTTCACAGAATTCAGGAACTAGGCCCTTGGAGACAGCTGGATAGTCATGTACATGCCTCATATTATTACCTCCAGACTCAAGTCTACTATAAACTGAACAGAAGGAATCTCACTGAGTGGCTGGCCAATCAAAATCAAAACCCTAATATCCACTAAATTATTCAACAAGTTCAACATGTGTGCCCTCAAAACCTCAGCAAGGTGCACTCATGCCTTACACACGTGGCTACCTGCCTCCTTCACAGCAGTGCCCTCTCCATGAGCACAGCCCTAGAACACACAGTGGGTACTCTGAAACCAAACATCTCATCTTCAAGGATCAGGACATCAGTGAAGATGTAAAAATTCAGGACACTATCAAGCTACCCTGATCTGTGGCAATGTCAGGGAATTCAACCTCACACCAGGAACATTTTCAAATCATATCCTGGGAAAAAAAACACATTCTTGTGCCCCACTGTCCATCAGCCTGGGAGTACATATTTCATCTTTTTTTTTTCTTGCTTGTATTTAGAAGATAGGTCTTAAATCCAAGTTCTGTCCCTCTCAGAAGAGACAGTGGCCTCACAGACAATGAATTTAGATAGTATGTGGAAGAGTTATCCCCACCATTTTTGTAGTCCCCCCTCTGCTCAGATTAGCTCTATATTTTGAAGCCTGATGCCCCAAACTCTACAGTCAATTGCTGATGATGCTTCAATAGTCACCAGCTTCACTTTAGAGCCTTGCACAACTCTCTTGCTAAAATCCTGAAAAGTGACATTTGGTATTCTCATTACAATCTCACATTCTAGAATGGGGTAGGGCAATGTGATGCCTTTTCTGTGGTAGGGGAGCCAATTTCACTTAGATTATCCCATCTATCCCTCCCTGCCCTGCCCCACAGTTTGCCTTCCCTACAAGCCTGTTGAAACTGCTCGTGAGGCTCAGTAAGCTGCCTCACAGAAACCACGATTACAAATTGTTTTCCAGAAGAATGTCTGTTTTTTGTTTTGTTTTAATCCAAAAAAAGAGCATGGATTACAGCACAGCTGCAGGAACTGAGCTGATTTTAATGACTCTCTCTCCCCTGACGACAATTCCTTCCCTGAACTACTGGTCTCAGCTGGTCACTTCCCATTTTGTACTGGTATGTTTAATGATTTGACAGGGAGCAGTGTTGCTCTCAGGGCTCTGTGCCCAACCTAAAACCACCCACCTTTAAAGCTTACTAATTTTTATTGATTTTTCTTGGTTTTTTTTAACTATGTGTGCTGGAGTTTCTGAATATTATGCCCAGTTAGAACAATCGCCTACACTAAATGGTACTGCATCTGCACCTCTCCTGGCTGCTGTCACTTACACATTCTCCACTTTACGACAATATAATACACAATAGTACATTATCCACTTTGCTAACACATAGACACATGAACATACGCGTGCACAGAAACAGGCAGTGCCAATCAGATCTTGCTACAGCAGTCCCACGTGGCCCAGAGAAGCCTCCAAGAAAGCAGCAGGGTCATACCCAGCACCAGGAGAGGAGGCTTAGTGATGGAAACAGTAACTATGCAGACTTAACCACAAAACTATTGCAGATTTCTGTTGAGTTTGGTATGAATACAGCAGAAAGCATTTCATCGAGAACACCACTTCCTGGAGGATTAATGACAGCTGGGAGCTGATTAATCCCAGCCATTCATACTTCTCCACAAGTACTCCTCAGAAGTGTTATTTTTATCAAGCAGAAAAATAGTGCCCAGTGTGGAACGTCAACTCTGGAACGCCATAATCCAGACTCAGCTCAGCTAGGATTGAACCAGATAGTCCTGGTTCAAGTGCATCCTGAGGACTCAGCCCCCTGCAGTCCAAGCAAACTTCCCTTATTTCAGACCACAAAAGCTGTGTGAGCTCCACCAACTGTATGAGATTTCTCTATTCCTAAAATAGCTCGCAGAAAACAAAATTTTGCAAGAGGCTGTTGATGCTCAGGATTTCAGTTAAACACTGGAATTGCTGTCCTTCTCCTATCCAAACTCAAACACCTCTTGCTTGCTTCCTGCTCACAATGCACCCAACCTGTTTACTGCTCACAGGAAGCAGACTGGACTGAGTGCAGGACTGGAAATAATCAATCTGATTAATTCACCAGCTGCAGAGCCATTAAAAGAGCTGGTATTTCTTTCAAATTTGTTTTATACTAGTAGCTTGTCTCCCACTCCTTCCTCCTGGGCATTGCAAGGCTGGCCTCTTCCTGTGCTCCTCCTCCTTCTTGGCTGTCTCTGGACTGGCTCAGGTTTTTCCCTCTTCATCTCTTCTCCAACTGCCAGATTTTGTTCTTCCCTTTTACTGTCTGTCGGACTACTTGACTATCCCCATCATCTCTAAATCCTCACTGCCTGGATATATATAATTTTTTTACACAAGTTTACTCCATCAAAACATCCATAATGACATCCATAAATACTTCTGATGACTGAGAAAAAGGTTTATCCATTGCTAAAAAAGGGAGCTACTCTGCCTACATATGTCTACCTGTGGATTTTGAGCTTTTTGAGGCCACAGTCTGCTACATTTTGACCACAAAAGATCATGTATATGTGCTATATAGAATCAACATTTGAGATCAACTTTTGTGTGTGAGTCTCTGGAGAGATCAAGTCTCCAACATTCAATTTTATTTTAAATCACATCTGTGACCAAGTTTCATGTGAAGCAATACTTACAAAAACTGCTTGTCCTTCAAGCTGACCCTGGGAAAAAGCAAATAGGACTTGTTAATAACCAACATAAGAAAAAGTGATGGCAAAACCACATAAATAATGGGTCAGGGAATTAAAACAAGACCAATGCTGCTGCATATAGCAATCTGTAGAGCTGTTAATCATCTGCATGAGTACTGGGATACAGACTCTCCCAGTATTAAGAAGTACTGCTGTTAGGATTAAGATTAAAAAAAAAAAACAAACCTGTGTTGTTTGATCTTTCTCGGCACTACTAGCAAGAATAGTTTTTGAGAAACAAAAAAAGCAAGAGAGAAATACAGAGATAAAGACAAGAAGGGAGAAAATAATGCATGAATAAAGAAATTATATATCGTGACAGCAATATTGTTTTATTCACTGTGATCCCAGAATCCTGCAGAAGTCAGAACTGACAACCAGAGTGATGGAAACGTGCAGGAAATCTGAGCATTCTCCTCACTCATGCTTCTAGTAAGGAAGTGAGGTAGAAAAAACAAAGGAGGAAAAAGAAGGTACAAAGGAGGAAAGAGAAAGGACAAATGAAAAAATCCCCAAAGCAAGAATGCAAAGGAAATATAAAAGAAAAAACATAACTTTAAAGAAAATGGAGAACAATGAGAAAAAGTAGTCCTTTCAAGAAAAAAATAAACACCAGCAGCTGGAGGAATCTTCTAGAATATGAACTTGCAGAACTGCAACTAAAGTGGCCATATTTCAGGAGGCCCCAGTCTCACAGAGAAGCAAAAACATCCTGTATGTTAACTCACACAGCTGTGTCAGACACTGCAATAGCTAGCTATACAGTGATAGTGCTGCTCTCTCTAACTGTGCACAGACTCGTGCAAATCCACCCCTCCCATCTGTGAAAATGCATGCAGTTAAGACTAAAAGTTCTATTTTAGTAGATGTCAAAGGTTAGTACTAAGAAGCTGAGAGCAAATCCCAATAGTTTTTACAGGATAAAATGGTCAGACAAGAAGGAGAACAAGTGCATGGTGCAAAGACAAAAACATTGTGATTTCCTTTTGCTCAACACCCGGAGCAGATCTGGGGCTTGGATCCTCACCATATTTCACAAAACTACAACAAGGAGACAGTTGCAAGTTTCCACTTGCACATTCTGCTCCAGTGCTCTGATTGTTGATGAAAAGAAATACTCACCATGCTAATCATATCCAAACTCAGGGGAACATCATGTGAGAGCTGTTTAACTGCTTTGTCACCTTCAACTTCTGAGTAAAAGACCTTGAGAAGAAGATAAAGTCAAACCAGTTAAAGCAATAACTCAGTGTTTCAGAACAATTTAAGGATGACTGAACCAGTGCATCATTCTCACACTGAAGACAGAATTTGAGCTCATGATCCCCTACCATTTCCCCCATTTTTCAAACACAGGAAATACTGAATATTCCTTACATATTTGCTAGAAGTTGGTGACCAAAGTGTGACCAAAGGACACCATCACACAGTGTATACACTTACCTAATGTGAAACATAATTGTTGTGTTTGTACCACGGGTCTGATCTGACAATTTTAGTTGTGCATCATTTGTCTGTGGTTAACATGGACAGCTGAAGAGTTGTGGGACTAGTCTGCACAACACAGACACCTTACCTCATGTAAAGAAGAGATTGACATTACATGATTATGACACTATGAAAACAGCTCCATCATAAAATGTCTCTCCATGTCTGTTGCCATGTACCGGAGACTAATGAGACAGACAACCTGCTTTCCTGTGCACAGAGACCCAGAGATGCCAAAGGGTCAAGATACTACAATGAAGACATTTTGGATACAGCACTATTGATGCTGCTTGTCATTGGTTTTATTATCATGCCAGGCATCAGCTCAAGGCTTAAAAAATTAAGTGGAGCTCAGATGCTTGATCTCCATGCATGAAGAGTGAAAACTGTTTACAACTTAAGCCACCTAATCCCTGCACCTCTGTTTTCACAGAGAAGGGTGGACCCAGCTACACACAGAACCCACCTGAGGCAGGTCCTGGCCATGGCAAGTGCTTTTTGGAATTTTGGCCTACTATATTCTAGTCCATAACACTTCCATAACAATAAAATGAACTCTGCAGTTGGGCTGCACTGGTATCATTTAGAAGACTGTGAGATAAAGGAGCATATGTGTCAGAAATACCTATTGCAGGGGTTTTTCTCATTCTTTCAGTGTATATTAATAATAAGGTACTCAGTAATATTCTGCTTCCCACCTTTTTATATAAAACTGATTTTTTGGTATTTTATTCCTGGAAATTTCAAATCCATCCACAGAAAATGCTGCTAAGAAGAACTGCTATTCATTTTTTTGTTGTTGTTATTGAAGGGGAAAGTAACACATTCTAGTCAATGTCTCTGATCTTTGGTGCTAATTTCCCACTGACTAACTTCCATTTTGGGACTGAGTTTCATTGCCATGGAGTAAGTGTTAAAGCAACATCTAACAAAAATGAATGAGTGGCATGTTAGTGCTCATTGTTTTTCTTCTTGCACACTAAAATATAGTAACCAGTTTAGCCTAGTCATTCTGTTTTGCCCTGTTAGGC
Organism: Rhadina sibilatrix; assembly: GCA_013400275.1. Lineage (NCBI taxonomy): Eukaryota > Metazoa > Chordata > Aves > Passeriformes > Phylloscopidae > Rhadina > Rhadina sibilatrix. The sequence goes on along the minus strand of VWYO01026798.1, from coordinate 43,809 downwards.
AGAAGATAGCATGGCAGACACTTGATGGCAGTCAGAGATTTCCCTGTAAAATTGCTGAGCAGAACAGAAAAATTATTCAGCTTCTCTAACAGAAACTGACTTCTGAGGTAGGGGGGAATAAAACAAAAGCCCTTTTGATATTTATGGCTATAGGTGGGTTCCCGAGGATTCTATGCAGTACAGCTCCTATCCAGGAAGACTCCATGAAACACTCCTTCCCTTGCACCTGCTGCCAGTCTGGGAAGTTTTAGAGGCTTCATTTGAAAACATATTCCTGCTAAAGTAATCCTCAGGCTGGAAGCACAAGGCCAAAGGATCTGCATGGCCCTCACTTGCACAGTGTAATATCTACCTGCTCTGCTCTACTATACTGTTTTATCAGTAAAGTAGAGCAGAGAGCACTGAGAGCCTTGCTGGAAAACCACAACAGAAAAGCAATCTGTATCCACTGCAGGCCCTTGGCATCCAACCCAAATTCCCATCATAGCTTGTTTCTAAAACATGAACTGCTTGTTTTTTAATGTTACAGCTCAATCCACTCAGGGCCACTGTCCCCTGGTCGCTTTCTGGGCAGTGGCACTGTTTGCTAGGAGCAGGGGCTGTCCCACTGGTTCCAGTGTGTGCAGTCTGAGGCCAGGCAGCAGCAGGGAGCATCCCTTACCGTGTACCCCGTGATGGTGCTCGCGTGCTGCTTCGGCATCTTCCATTGCACGCTGAAAGCTGTGCAGTTCAGTGAATCCAGCAGAATATCCAGAGGAGGCCCCAGCCTATCTGCTGAAAACAAAATGGCATTGTATAAGGAGCCATAGGACAACACCCTGGCACGTATGGCTTCGAAGAATAGGCCTGTGCTGTCCTCATTCCAAACTATCAAACACAGACCACTACTCAGATTTGACTTGGGTGCCCCTTCTCCCTCTACACTTCTGACTTCCAAGGTAGCAGTGGAGCACCAGGAGAGGGGGAGCAAAGGGGGACATCGCCTCTTCTCAGTAGGCAAGCTGTTGCTTAGTTAAGGAGCACCCAGTGCTTCAAGCAATGCCATTGAACACCTCGTAGGCTTTTCAATGTGCTCCTGAAATGCTGGATACTACCCAGGGCCCAAAGACAGGGACACTCACACATTCATACCGCTAGCACAGTCTGTGGCAGACAGAACAGCTCACACACCACATCTATAAGTCAATACAGACATCTCTGGGGAAAGAAAGACTCTGTAGAAGAGAGCCAAACCATGCCATGTTCCCTAGGCCCCCACCCATTTTCTTCATTAGCACAAGCACAGTCCCATGGATTCCTGCTTGGTCCAGAGGCTCTGAACACAGCATGTGCCACCTCCTATGCTAACCTTCTGCCCTGCCCTCAGCAGTAGCTAGAACCATACACCACCTGCTACCTAAAGGAGTGACAGGGACGAGCAGCCAGGGCTGGGGTATCGGTGTCCACTTAAGAAGCATTTCACATTCAGAAAATAGTTTTCCAATCTTCACAACAGCCAATGAGATAGATTGGCATTTCAGCTGCATTAGTAATAAGGAAGAAAGAGTACCCCTTAAACATTCACTCTTAACATATTTGTAGCATCCTTGTGTTACTTTCTGGGGAAGCTCTATGAGACAGGTTTGCTGGAAGGCATAGTTGCCAAGATAACAAATTTTAACCAGCAATGACAAATAGTCGTGTAAGGCAGGCTTCAAATTCATATTCTGAATGCACTATAGGCCAATAACATTATTTACTGAAAGTATTTGGTGAATAATTTGGAACAACAAATAAATTTGAACAAAATGCAATCCATTTGCAGACTATCTACAAACAGAGAGACAACATCTGTTTAATAAGGAGCCACATAATGAATTATTCACTCAGCCCTAGAAAACGCTACTATCTCCAGGTTGCAGATGATGAAGGAGACACAGAGAGCCAAACAGTGACCTCACTTACACTAGCCTATAAATTGTCACTGTGGAGTAAAAACAAAGCCCTGGACTAAGCCAGGGAAAACAAGAGCAAGGATCCAGAGAGGCCTATATTTTTATCCTCCCTGTTTAGTTCTCTCTAGAAGTTAGGGAATTTCCCTTACACAACAAGGATGTGGTGGGAAACATGCTCGGGAACCAGGCATAAGCACCCAGGTGATGGCCAGTGCTCACCACACCACTGCATCCTGCCCTCTCTGTGACAAAGCCACGCGACAGGCAGGCACATGGCACTCAGGCTGCTGGGGACCTGCTGCCTCGTGCCCAGACCAGGAGCCAAGAGGAAAAAGAAAGCCAGTTGCAGCTCTGACCCATGTACAGAGATATTTCCTGGGGAGGCTAGAGGGCAAGGCAGAGAGGAGTATCTCATGCAGCATGGCAGTCCCACAGACCTCTGCTGTCACCGCTCCTGGCCTGACAGCTCAGTGATGTGCATCTGGGGATTCAGAGTCACTTCTGGTTGTCAGAATTTCACACAACCTGGCAGAAAGTAAAAAATGTCCATTTCTGGACTGAACTTTCCTTTCGCAGCCATGGCAAAGTGACGGCAGGATCTGACACAAGCATTGTTTATGGCACTGAGCTGCAGGAGATGTCATGGCTTTTGAACAACCATATCAAAGCGGTTTGTCAGCTGATCACAACTGCTGCAGCACATGTCACTGCTCTACTGACAAGCCATTTTGAGATAAATGTGAGCTTAATGTATTTTGCATGATTTTACAGAGCATCATGTATTAGGCACACTAAAAACAGATAGTGAAGCTGGTCTAAACATTTATGTCTTTATGTCAAATGTCATGTTTAGACTACTAAAAATAATGAAGAGTTTTCAAGGGTAAAACTCTTGGGGGGTATTTGTAGTTTCTCCTAGGAATGGGCTCAGAAATACCCCTTCTCAAAGCTCAGCCTGAAACCTCTGTTAATTGGTAGCACCACGCACAGTGCAAAACCACAGCACCTCCTCTGCACCCTGTGGATTGGAAATCTGCAGACAAGGAGGGTGAGACATATCCACTGCTTGTACATGCTTTGAAGATCTGCCTGAGTGATGATCCCCCTGCCAGTGTCCTCTGTGGTTGGGTCCAGTGAATACCTGAGAAGGCATGGAGATTTGCTCTGATTATAAAGAACAAGTAGCCAATTTACATAAATAATAAAATTAAACACGTTCTGTACAAACACAGTTGTTCTCCTTTCTGGCCCATCAGGCACAGAAAGTTCAATGTTGTCCAACATGCTTTTATGGTAATAGAAGCAATGATGGAAGCAATGACTCCAGCACCATGCAAAGAAGTCATTAATCAAGTGGTAGCACTCTCACACATATTATGACTATACATTGTGAAAGTATATCACACACAGGAACTTAATGAGGATTTAGCTGTAGATAAACAATGTTGAGTTGACAATGTTGTGTTTACTTTTCTGCTTACAGCTACTTTCCTTCCCATTTATATGTCTTTGGCTCTGTACTTCTAAAAATATATGCAAAAACCACCAAACCAGTAAAGAAGTCACCAAAAAAGTTCTCCAAGTAAGCTGAAGAATACATAAGCCCTCTCCCTGAGATGGAGTAAATTTTGCCATTTCAAAATAATGACCACTATTTAAATTTTTGCTTCACAAAAGCAACTCATATTAAAAATGGTGAAAACTCTCATGCCATCAATACAGGTGTCACTTCCACTGTGGTTCTCACTGCTGCATACAACAGCCTCTGCCCATATATGAAACACCCATGGGGTTACCACCAGGGTGGCCACAGGCTAAATATGTGCCTCCTGGGATGTCCCTAGCCTGGGCCCATCAGTGGTGTTATCCTTTACTGCAATGAAGAGATGAAATTCTTTGCTCTGAGGCTGGTGAGACACTGTCACAGGTTGCCCAGCCTGTTGTGGATGCTCCAGCTGTGGCAATGTTCATGGCCAGGCTAGATAAGGCCTTGAGCTACCCAGTCTCATCGGAGGTGTCCCTATGGCAAGGGGAGATGGGATTAGAATGTCTTTAAGCTCCCTTCAACCCTTTAACATTCTGCCATTCTATGATTCTATGTACCAGTGTCTCTGGATGCTCCCTGCCATCACTGAATCCACCAGCAGAAATGTCACTTCCAAGTCTGTCCTTGTGATTTTGTGCAGTTACCTTGAGTACACAGTAGAAACACTTCCAATGAATCCACTCTCTGCTCCCAAGCCAACTATGCTGGCCTTGCGCAGGTCTCAGGAGCAGCCACTTCAGCCAGACCCTTTCCTTCAACTACTGCAAAAAACTGCTAATGCAGGCACAGCTCTTCCTTCTAGTCATGGACTGACACCAAAATCTTTCTACAGTGATGAAACAGTTATGAGAAAAAAACCCCTCAACTTCAAACCAAATACATTTCTAATGTTCATAGGCTTCATATTTGAAGCACTTTGGATGAATTGGATAAAGCTCATCCCTACTAGTATATACTACTAGTACTACTGTTTTAGAGCAAATTTCAAAACTGATCTAAATTTTCAATTAGATAAAAAACAATAGTGATTGAAAACAGTTTTAATCTTAAATACTGATTAATGGAATATCTGAAAGGATTTATGTTAGAAATTTTTCTTTTAGAATTCTAATTACATTTTGAATTTTATGTTTTCTTTTTAGATGATGTTGTATCAAAGCATGCAGGTTGTCACAGGTACTTGCAGATCCTGAAACAATGTGCAAATAATTCACTCATACAATCCACATGCAATAATACAGCAATACATTTAAGGAAAAACAGATGGTTAATTTCATCTTTATGAGTTTTTAGTTTGGAAAATAAAGATCTTTTTACTGCATTTTCTGTACTACTCTTAACGAGAGAGCATAAACCAATGAAAGGAAATAAGCATTTCACTATTTTACCTCTAAATCTCAGTGGGTAGCAGCTAGGAGGTACTGACTGAAGGGCTCCTTATTTTCCAGGTTGATCTGTCTCCCATTTCTGTCCCATGAAACAAGTGAAGCTTGTTGATGAAATGCTGGCTGTCACTGTTAACATGTCACAATGTAAGAAAATAGGGGGAAAAAGCTCAAGAAAAAACAATTCAAACTAATTCTAAACTGAAGTTTTCCGAAGAAACACTTTCCAGAAATACCTCTGAATTTCTTCTGCTTGAAACATTATTTGTGTTCACCAATTCACAAAAAAACTCACCATGAATTTTACCAAAATAGCATTTTATCATTGTAGTAGCTGTTTTTGAGGGGTAAAGCTTGTCCACTCCAAGAGGTGAAACAAAGTGTAGACAAGTCCATTCACTCTCTCACTAAAATATTGGTGAAATTCTTATTTATTAAACAATAAACAGTGACAAGGTCTTTCACTTCCCTTATTTTACAGACTGAAAGTTATGCAAACACCACAGTGGAAGGGAGACAACATGACAGACTGAAAAGGTCAGGAAATTCTAAATGAAAAAAATATGCCATCTTTAAATTTCTTTGAAGTCTTTTCCAGCTCCCACTGCCCAGCAGCAGTACGTAAGAGAGCAAGAATTTCGCAGCCACAACAACTACAAAGGACAAGGACTTGAAACTGGAAAATCTCCACCAGCCTGTCCTGGTTCTGTACCCAGAGCAGCAACATCCACACACCAAAAATCTTGATTGTTTTTCTCTGAATGAATCACCTACTACTGCATCAGAACCTCCAGCAGAAATGCCAGGTAGCATGACCCCAGAAAGCCACCATGGGTTTTTGGTTCAAACTACAGTGCACAAATGTTTGGAGAGACTATTAGTCCTTTAAAAATATAGCAAAAGAAACCACAATGAAAAAAATCTCCTAACATCATAATAAATAACAAGCTTGGACTCATGTGATGTTTTGCTGATGCTTATATAGCAACTGTTATCTCCCACAGGGACATCTGAGGTGACGGCCACTGGGATTTTTATAGCCCAGGGAAGGGGAATGAAGGAGTAAATGCTCAGAACTTAAGCTACAGTGCAACACTGCCAATCCCATTAAGAACGAACAGGCACAATGCCACTGGTGACTTTGTTGTGGCTTTTCCTGCTGTACCTTGGCCCTGCAGATCACTGAGCAGAAAGACAGCAAGGGGAAGTTCTCTCCTTACACTCCTTCCCAGAGCAAGGCTCTGCTCCCGGGAAGGCTCCAGCTGCAGCAAAGAGGAGAGAGGAGGGGAGCTCTATACAGTGTAACAGTGACTTCCAGGAGTGAAAAAGAAAAGCAATAACTATTTTAAAACAAACAAACAAACACACACAAAAACCAACAACACAACAACAACAACAAACTTTTTGGAGAGCTATATAAAAAATTTCTAGCTATGGATGGTTTTGCCCTGGACTCACTTTTGGAGAATTCCTGGTGCTGAAGGTTACCAAAAGCAGGGGACATCATATCTCTGACTAAAGATCTAGTTTGTATCTGTCTTGCCGTAGTCAAAATGAGCACATCAGGCAATCTCTAGGCCACTCCTTAGCAGGCTTACACTTTTAGTAATTACTGCTCAGAGGCCAGTTTGTTTCACACCAAGTGTGTATGTGCATACCCTGTACCTTCACCTGGATAACCCGGTCAAATATTTCACTAAATGGAAGCATTTTTCACTTCCAGAGGAAATGATAGGTGCCTATAAAAACCCCCACCAAGACACTCCACTGCACTTAATGTCAATGCATTTCAGGAAGTCTGAATCAAAACCTAATGCTCATGCCTCTAAAACCAGGCTTGTGCTTTGTCCATTGAAGCCCTAGTGCTGAGGCATGGCTGTCCTAGTTCCTGGTATCTCTGCAGCACCTTGGCCTGGCAGAGGAAGTTGGTAGCCAGGTTCCTTTTCTAGGAGAAGGGACAGCAAAGAGATTCACTTCTCCCTGCTCCAGCCCACAAGCTGCTTGAATGCAAAGCTCAACATTTTCCCTGGCTTGAGATTTCCTGTCTGAGCTCCAACTTGTCCTGTCCCTGTGGATGTGCCCAGTGACTGGCAGGCTGCAGCTACCCCTCCCTGCTGCCAGCACACTGCCTGCCCTGCCATGGCCTGCCTCCTCATCAGCAGTTTTCAAACAACTTTGAAAAAAAACACGTCTAAGATATTCCACTTAAATGCCAGAAGGTAGCTGAAATCAAGTAACAGTATGTCACCCTGTCTGTGTAACAGACTTCAGTAATGGGATGGGCTGCTTAGGAACCAGCATGACAGTAGCATATCCTGGCATCTCCTCCAACCTCTTTTGTCTCATGGGTTAAGCATCTGAGGTGCTAGGAAGCACAAATACTGAAGGAGCTTCACAAACCACGGCACCCTGAAAAGCAAAAAGGCCAGTGAAATTGTAAAAATGCCAAATATATAACTTTAAAAATTATTTTCCCATCAATTAGTATCACTTGTTTTTCAGCTGTTTGCTATCCAAATCTTATTCTCTCAATGAAACACAGGGCAAAATTGTTCACAACAGTTGAAAAGCGTTCTCCTTGATGTGCCTTAATCAGTTCACTTTATCTACTACACATTTCTTTCTTGTTGAAACCCAAGGTACAAAAGAATAATTAAAGGGGAGCTCCCTGAAAAGTAGTCAGATAGAAAGAAATTACAATCAGACAATCACACATGCATTACATACACACAGGCAAAAAGATAAAAGCGTAAAGAAGACAAAGCTGACCATGTGACAGGAAACAAATGTGCAGGGGGAGGACACAACATGTAGCATTTGGGTTCCCACAATCCTTCCAAGTCCTGAGTGATCGTTTTGAAACTCATTATTCATGAACACAAATTATCTGGTCCCACCCCAGAAGCGATCACAAAAATCAGCGTGTGGGTTGGTTAGAACCAACCCTGAGGTTCTGGCACAGGCCTCATAGAGCTACACAGCACAAAGTGTAGCAACGTCCCACCAAACACTTCATACTGATCACAGCACCAGAAAACACTCCTTTCCCTGTAGAAAGCAGAGCAGTTGGACCAGCTGGTGTTTGCAGTCCATGACAGGGTAGAGGAAAGCTCAACGGAAGCTAAACCTGAGAGCTAAAACAGACATTTTCAGAAGAACCCTGTGACACTCTGCAAAATCACAGAAAAAGTGAGGCTGGAAGACACACTTGGAGATCACCTAGTCCAAACCTCAGCTGCACCAGGTTGCCCAAGACTTTGCATAAAGAGGTTTGAATATCTCCAAGGACAGAGACTCCACAACCTCTCAGCCTAAATTCTCAGTCATCCTCACAGTAAAAAATCATTTATTCATGTTAAAGGGAATTTCCTGCTTTCCCTTTGTGTCCATTGCCTCCAGCCATGTCACAGAGCACCACAAAGAAAAGCCTAGCTCCATCTTCATTACTCCATCATTTATATACATTTGTATGATTACTACAAGTATTTTACTTCCAAAGAAAATCTGGCATCTTCTCAAGGAGCAGGAAATTCTTCCCCAACTCAGCTCCTCCATAAAAAATGGGATAATTTCAATACCTTCTGCAGTCACCAAGTCTCTCCATTCACCAGCACTATCAGTAAAACCAGTGGAAATTCTTTGTCTCTACTCACTGAAATAACTGTGGTTTTTAACCCAAATTCCTGCACTGATTTAGTACGGGACATGGCCTGTGCATTCAAAGAACCAGTAACAAGCAGCAGGATGTGAGAGCTGAGAGATCGAGAGGGAAGGACAAAACCCTCTTTGGTGCAAGAGAAAAGGAGACACAGAAACATATCACAGCATAAAGAACAAACACATAGGGAAGAAAATAGCACATGACACAGCTATGATGTCCACAGAGCTACTATCTAATGCTCCCTAATCCTCTGAAATCATTCCCTGCTCCACTGGCACACTGTCTTCTGCAACCTGTAGAGTCCAACCCTTTGTCCCAAACCTCTACCAGGACCAACTTATGCAAATCATGCCCTTTACTTGGCATCAGCTAGTCCAAACAGCTTGATGGTTTTTTTCCCTTTAAACCCATTTTAGGTGCTGTCTTGTTCTTTGTCCAGAAGTCCCTGAAAGAATTGCTTATATTCTGCAGGTTTCTTCTTCCATCCTATGA
>VWYO01026798.1:0-26024 GCA_013400275.1 Rhadina sibilatrix | reverse complement strand
CCGAAGGTACGGGGCTGTAATGCTAGCCAGCTGCTGGGGCGAAGGCGAAGCTAGGAAGAGGATTTGGTGAGGAAATTGTTGCTGAATTAAGAGGATAAATTAAATTTAATCCCTCCCAGATGGAGGCTGAGACCTATCCAGCCACTCAGACTAATATAGAAACCCCTGTGGAGATTAGAGGTGATGGGGAGGGCTGGGGGTGGAAGACAAGGGGAAGCACTTGAGTTTGACGATCCTGAAAAAAACTGAGATAAACAAGAAAGCCAAAGCATCTCTTCAGAGCAATGAAACATTGGTGGGATGAAAGACCAACTCCATTTGGTTCAGTGTACCATCTTTGAAATTGAAAAGGAGTGCAGAAAATTTGTATTAGCAAACATGAGATTATCTGCCCTCTGCTCCAGGTCTCATCCTAAGCTTGGTTAGAGATCAGCATAAACCCTGAAGCACCAGAGTTGTTATGTCTTGAGGGTTTGTGTGGGCTTTGGTTTGGAAATTAGTTTTATTTGTTTCTTTTGCTGTTTACTTTGATAATTTTCAGTGGGTTTGATGTCCGTATAAATTATGTATGTTTATGCAGTCTCTTTGTGAATCTGTAAAACTGATACTCTGTTCAGTGAGTTCCAGGCTGTAATTTTATGACATGAGGAGAAAATCCAGGAAGAGATCAGAAGAAAAGCTGTCTGTCTGTGGGAACAATACTGATATAGGAAAATAAGGAAATCTGTACCATTTTAAGGTATGAGAGGAGACAAGGAAATGGTGAAGAAGTCCTTTTGGACAGAAGATCAGAGGAAGGAAGTTTGAGCTCCTATCCTGTAAAAGCACTGCAAGTACCTCATGAAGAATTTGGAGACGGTAATGAAAGTCTTCACAGGAGACAGTGGAAAGGACAGCCCTTGCCTACCTCAGGGTCAAGGAAAGGAGACAGAAACCTGGTCTGCTTAGAAAGGGCAGCATCCAAGTTTCAGAGCAATCGCTGCCAGGAGAGTATGCTTGAGGCTACAGGAATTAAAGATGAGGAGTAGTTTTGTAAGCGTGATTGGGATACCAGTGGTATGTCTGTCTCACACTCTTATCTGCCTGGCTTTGCAGAGACAGAGGAATTGCAGTACATGTGGGAGAAGTGCAGGACTCATGGCAGGAATTCCTGGCAGGGTCAGTAACTGTACTGCACCATGAAACTGCAGTACACAGGGTAGAGAATGAACTCTGGACTCCATATTTGCCCAAAAGGCACATGGAGTGCTCGCTCGTTGGCAAAAATGGCAAGCAGATCACAGCCAATGGTGGAGAAAAACAAAGCCTATCCTTTATATACACTCCAAGTAATTGTGGTTTGTACAGTGTGCTGTCATCAAATTCATGACAATTTCTGTTTTTCTTCTCACTTGATCTCCTTCCTCCCTTCTTTCACTCCCTCATTTCTTTCCTCTGACTTTCTTTTCTGACAGTGCTCATAATAGCCACTCTAGTTTGTCTTCTCACATATGCCTATTTACCCAAAGTATTCTGTGATTAAGTTGTAGTTGGACGTATTGAGGCCAAAATGATTGGAACACCGAAGTTGATACTGCTGAGTTTCAGGCAGTTATAAGATTCAGACAGATTTTGTAATTTTAATTACAGTTGTGGGAGATTATCTCTCCAGCCATACAAGTTGGCAACTTGCTTTCTGCTGTGATGGAGCAGGATATTCAGTTCTGGATATATGGAGAGGTGCTCTTCTTGAAAATCCTACCAACAAAGGTAATCCACCACAAGCCTGGTGAATTCCCTCTAAATAACAACATGACTCCCAAGTTGTTTCTCACTGCTAAGATTTTTACACTCTTCTCATTGGCTTAGTCCCTATTGTCTTCCAGTAGCATACTGACTAAAATTAATACAACTTGGCACACATTTATTAATGCAACCTCTGTCCAGAGGGAGAAGCATTTTAGTGGAGTATATATAATTAAAGCTTAGAATTTTGTTTAAAAGATAAATGTATGCCTTTCTGTTCATTGATCTGGGAGATGGCAAGATGAGTGAAGAGTTACATGAACTTTTGACAGTGCTGAGTTTTGGGAGGCTAGACTGTTGCTGAGTTTTGTGCCTGTCTCAGACCAGCTTGTGAGATACATTATCATCTTATAGACAAAAAATTACCTTTATCGTGGATGACTGTTGTACCAGAAAAGCACAGTTAATAATACCTCTTGTCTGCATGTTCATCCAGCTGCTTCTCCTTGTCCTCACCTGAAACTTGTTCTATCTGGATTTGGCTTTAATCAGTGGTCTGCAACTGGATTTAGCCTCAGAGCCATCTCTCTACCAGTGATGAGATTTTTGTTCCTGAGACTATCTAGATGTGTAAAACATCCGTCACGTGCCTTGTTCTCCAGTGGCTGTAAATACTTGTTGATAAGGACTGAGACACAGTCATTCAAAAGTCCATAAACCCAGGAATCTAGTGGTGGTGGAGGCAGTTTTCCTTCATTATCTCCTCCACCAGGGAAGATGCTAACTAAGCCAGCGCATGAATTTGCGCAGCACTGTCCCTGTGTTCAGGTTGAATATTGCATTCTTGCTCCTGCTCTGTAGCTCTGCGAAGGAATCTACTCCAGTCCACATAGTTTCTTACTCAGTGAAGCAAAGGGGTACAACACGGAGAATTTTCCCCTGACCTCTCTTCCTTAAGAGGCAGTGCATGTGCATACAGCAATAGGGGTGCAAGGAATGATGTCCTGAGAAGACAGAGTGTGTCTCGTGCTTCCATGTACTCAGACACCTCTAAAAGCTCTACGTCCGAAAGGATCAACTTGATTCAGCTTGCAACTACATTAGTCTATCAGCATGTTATTTACAAGTGCCAGAATCAAGAGTCACCCCTTTTCCTTGAAGAGATAAAACTAGATATAAATGCAAAGCACCAAATTTCTAGCATGGCCATAACCTCCCTTCCGGGTTTTGGAGGTCCAGTGTAACAGGACTTCATCTTTTTGGTAACTTTCAAATTTGGCATGTCAGGACTCTCTAAGAAACAGAGTGTTTAGTAGGCATCTGCTCATTCTTAGTTAAAGCTAGATCCCTACACCTATTTTCAACACCTGATTTTACAATAAATCACTGTGAAAGGACCTAAAACAGGATGTTTACCCCAAAACTATTAATTCTATTCTATTACTATAGAAGCAAGGAAACCTTTGTTTGAGGGCAGTTAAGTGAGCAGATGGGTAGCAGAAGAATCTGGCCAGTGAGGTTATCAGACTTTTCCACTGTGATTCACAGGGGTAAAAGAGCCTTGTCTTTGCCTTGGAGCTTGTCTTCACTTGAAAGAGGAGTGTAAATTTCCAACATTTTCCAGAGTTGCTCAACATCTGGATACATTTTGTCCAGAATAGGATTTAAAGAAGAGCAGTGAAAAAGTCTTTTGAGATAGAAGTGTACAAATAGGGGCATCTCGTATTGAAATGGAATATTTTATACCTTTATAATTCTTTTTATGGTGAGAGTATAGGGGACAGATTAAGACATTTGGAATCTGGACATTTTCATAATTATGAAGAACGGATTCTTTTCTCATTAACTAAAGCTTTAAAAATTTTGATGTTCTCCTTTTTTTTTTTTTTAATAATCAGTATTTTTAAAAAGACGAATTCCAAATATGTAGCATTGTGTCAATTTGTTCACAATCCACTATAGTTTGTTTGTTTGTTTGTTGTTTTTTTGTTTTTTGCAGGAGTTTTTCATAGGTTCTTCTTGAAGGAAGAGTGTAAACTTTTGACTTATTAAGGTCCTTTCAGTATGCAAAGGTCACTTTATCTATTTTACCATGTTGGTATTAATTCCGATGAGATACTGATTAAGAGTTACACCAATCTGTATATGTGTTAAATAGAATTATATAGAAGAAAAGATCTTTTTATTGACTTTAGTGACTTCATAAATTTTTGGAAAATGGAAGGAATATTACTAGCTTTCAAAATTAGACCTCATAAATGTAATATCTCTTTAAACCAGAAAACTTTAATTTAGTAAGCTACATTTAGTTTTATAGCAATACCAAAAAAAAATCAGTGGTAATTTGTATCTCAGTATTAAATTAGAGATTAGGGATGTTTCATAAATTAATATATTTGTTGCTTCTGCTAATCTTTATAATGAATAGTTGCCTAACTTACAAAATGCCATAGATGTGCATAGAATGCATATGACAATATCTCAAACCCATAACTCTTCTGCATAAATTGGTTTTTTCTGGCTTAACTAGAGTGTCTTGGGTAGACCTGTTTCTGATACTCTACAGCCAATATACATCTGAATAGCTTAGGTAGTTCAGACTGCCCAACAAATTCAAGGGGCAAGGGTCATGGAAACCAGTTTTCCTGCAGAATTGGTAGGGCTTCTTCCTTAAGATATTATTAGGAAACACATAAAGGTTTATGTAAATTTAACCTACCTTGAAACAGTGAAGGGATGAGTTTATCCTATTAGGTTCTTAGCTTCTGACACCATCTACCTATTTTAGATCTGGGTCTGAACTGAGCTTTCAAGGCTCTTTCTATCTCTCATGTTTTCCATAAGACAGTCTATGAAACCCTCGTATAATTCATTTAGGGGAAGGAACCCAAAACAATCCCTGGCTGCCCTTTACTCTTATTTAATATAGAAACAACTGTACATCAGAGACATACTGCACATGGACACGTACTAAATGCCCAAAAAACAAGACCAAACAAGCAGCAGCAGATTGTCTTGTCACATCAATAAATATGTGGCAAACTTTTTTTTACCCAAACTGACAGTTCTAAGTCCATCAGCCTCTTCAAGGGCTCCGATTCTTTCTGTCCACCATTGTCTCTCATATGGACCGGCTGTAGCATTGCCAGAAAGCACACATGAGCTTCTGCAAGCAACAAGAGAAGAGAGTCTTTACAACCTTCATTCACATGCCATCAGCTCTGTCTTCTAACCTTCCTGCCTCCTGCTGTGTTCTGGGCTGTTTTGCAGCTCCTCTGTCTCTTTGCTTCCTATGATATTTCAGGATGGTTATATTAAATACATTTCACACATTACTTGTACTCCATCAGGACTTACAAACCAGCAGCCAAGACCTGTGGTTCTACACGCAGAGACCAAGAGATCACATAGAAAGCCTTGCTGTGGCCCAGATTTCCAAACATCCGGAAGTAAATGCTGAGAACAAAAGTGAGGAATGGGAAGATGATGAGCAACAAAAAAAAAAAAAATAGTGGTCATAGCCGTGAGGTCATCTGGCCAGTATAAATTATTCCATTCCTCATTGTTGTCTCACTCTTTTGTCCTCACTCTTTTTCACTTTTTTTTATGGCACATTAGTACTTATCATGTTATCAAGTGTTCTTCCCTAACACACTATAAATTTTTTATTAGTCACATTTTGCAGTGTATTTATAATTAAGATACATAATAATCTATATTTATAAATTATAATAATTTATAATTAAGAACTAGTATACATTACACTGTTAAAACAATAGGATGGCAGGGAATAAACAACAGATGTTCTGTTTGTGGGCCAACTTTGTTACCTTGTTTAAAACTTAAAATAAATGTGATTAGGAGTGAACACAATCATTCATTTATGCCAGCGCTTCAAAAGGGATGTTGTAGTCTATATGTTCAAATCCCAAAATGTAATCCTGTAGTTTCTTTTTGTAAATATTACTTTTTGTGGCTTATGTAGCAAGGAATTTGACAGCTCTTCAGTCATAGATTAGGGTGTCAGTGTGCTACAGATGTCCAAAGTAAGCTCCAAAGACCATTCAATCTGAGTGAATTTATCTACAAGATTGGACGATACTTAAGCAAAGGAATCCCTTGGAAATGGGGCCCAGCAAGATGTGTGGTAGCTTGTAAGAGCCAAACCTGACATTTGTTATTTATGAGAAAGCTATTTAGTTATTCTTTCTGTCAGACTTGTTTGTGGGTTTGTAGGGTCCTGTTTTAATAACCTTGTTTCCCTTCTCCTTTTGTCTTGCTTGGCTGTGTTTCAGTAAGGTGGGGAAAGCATTATTTTAAACTCAGACACTCTTTACAGTGCCCTTTATTCAACTCATACAGAAACAGCAGAAGTACAAAGACCAAAATTCAAAAAATTTCTCACTTAAGGATATAAGCATATTTTTATACATCTCTCTCATCTTTTCATCTCAGATAAGTCAATAATTCCCAGGTTTATTCCTGGTGATTTAGCACAGCAAGTTCTTCTGTTACCAAATCAGTTCTTTGGACCTATGGTAAATGCAGTGAAAAGCAGCAGAAGGAAGAAATGTGCTCTTTTACAAACTGGATATTGCTTTAGATACTCATAAAGTTTACATTCAGCAAATATTAAATATTTATTATTTGTAAATGTGGAAGGTCTTGGGAAAAAATATGGTTTTTCTGTCTTTTCTGTTTATGATGATGATATTTAGACAAATGAATGATCCACAATACTTTGAGAAGGGCACCATCTTCATATTTGTATTCCCATTTCAGTCCTCCTGCTGCTCTCAAAAGAAAGTGACTTCAAAGATTGTCTTCCATTGTTTTTCTATTTAATATAATATGTATCATCTCCCCACCCTCTCATCTGTTAACTTCACAGATTGGTGTATAACTCCTGCTTAGGATGTAATTTCCTGGGGTATTTTTCCCACATTTGAGATCAGGATTTCAGAATCACAGGACCACAGGATGGGTCAGGTTGGAAAGAACACTGTGGGTCATCTGGTCCAACCCCCCTTCCCAAGGAGGGCCATCCCAGAGCACATGGCACAGGATTGTGTCCAAACAAATGGGATACCTCCAGAGAGGGAGACTCCACAGACTCTCTGGGCAATCTGTTCCAGTACTCAGTCACTGAAGAGTAAAGTTATTCACCATGTTCAGATGGAACTTCCTGTGCATGTTTCTGCCCATTGCCTCCTGTCCTATTGCTCAGCACCTCTAAGCAGAGCCTGGTCCCTGCTCTGACCCCTCCCTGCAGACACTGACAGACAGTGATGGGGTCCCCTCTCAGTTATGCCTTCTTGCGGTTGAACAGGATCGATTCTCTCAGCCTTTCCTCATAATAGAGATGCTCCAGTGCCTTCATCACCTTTGCAGCTCTCTGCTGGACCCACTCCAGGAGCTCCATGTGTCTGCTGTGCTCCCGAGACCAGAACTGAGCAGCCCCCAGGTGAGAGCTCACTAGAGCTGAGTGGTAGGACAGGATCACCTCCCTTGACCTTCTGGCAGTGCTCTTCCAAAGGTACCCCAGGGTTCCATCGGCCCTCCTGCTCACAAGGGCACTGCTGGCTCATTACAGTTTGGTGTCCACCAGGACCCCCAGGTCCTTCTCCACAGAGCTGCTTTCCAGCAGGTCGGGCCCCAGCCTGTGCTAGTACCCAGAGTTGTTCTTCCCCAGATGTAGGACCATGCATTTGCCCTTGTAGAATTTCAAACTGATCTTTCCTGTCCATCTTTCCAGCCTGTTGAGGGCTCTGTGAAGGGCTGTACAGCACTCTAGGGTATCATCCACTCCTCCCTTCTTACTTGCCAAAAAGAGCAGTAAAAGATGAATTTGCAGAAGGAATGACATTTCTGGGAAGGTCATTGAAGACCTACAAGATCTGCTAGTTCATTTTCATTCAATCTCTTCTCCTCCTTCCATAGGGAAATATAAACACTGGGGGGAAAAGCAAAAGTTTTAAGAAGTTGAATTTTTCTTTCCAAGTCAAGGAGAAAACTGCTGAATGAGTGCAATGTATCTTGTAGGAGTCCAGCAATAGTCTTGAGTGTTCTTACACATTGCCATGGATATAACATACACTAGTTTACCTCTCGAACCTGACATTAAAAAAACATCTTGTAGGTCTCCCAGTTTACATGAATATAAAAGATATGAGGTCTCCCACTGATTTTGATCATTGATTCATCTAAGATGTTCCTCCTCTGTCTCTTTCCAAAGATCACTGAAAACTTCACTTGCCACACATGAATTCACTGTCTTGAAACACAGAAAATACCATAGAGAGAACTCCAGCTGTCCTGCAGCTTAATGAGCCTCTAAGGAGCTTTTGAAAATCATAATTTTTTGAAGATATTTTTAAAAGCAGTTTTAAGTGTTTGCCCTAGTAGAGTAGTAAAGTTTATATAAAAATAGCTGGTAGCAAGGTCCAGCCAATAACCATAAAGGCACCGACAGCACCAGGATAGGATTACAAGGTGAATAAGTTGTGAAACCTTTTAACTTTTTCATTTTTTTCACTAAGAAAAAAAAAAAAAGTCTTATTTATTTCACAAGATGTGTTATTTATTTCACAAGCTCAACTTGACATGATCTTACATCTTTCTTGTCATTATAAAAGCCCTCTACTTGTGCAAATATGAAAACAGTGGGTTACAGAAGGCACTCATCCTAAAATCATTACTCTTATTTTTAGGCTGAAAGATGTTTTAAGCAAGACAACAATTTCCTTTTCCTTTACCTGCATAGGATAATATCTAGGTAATTCTACACAATTCTAGAGGGACAAGTTCAACTGTGGCTACTAAAGCAACTGCTTGGTGGCTGTCACTGGCACAAGAACTGCCCAGACTGTTAACATAAGGAATCTGGGAAATTCTCTGTTTCCCCAAGAGCACACGACCAAATGAACTCTTGAGTAGTCATAGAGTGGCAGATTTTATGGAGTAGGAAATGTCATCATCCATCTTATTTATGTTTATAATGACTAGGATTAGTCATTATAATCATATCATCCAAAAATATGGATCCATATTTCAGGTTCCAAGTATCTTTGTGGGCTGCAAAGCAGCACAAGGAAAATGGTGCTGATCTGTAACACAGTTTCAGGAGATGAGGGTACTATTCCATTGATGTAACCATAACTCTGAAGGTGTCTGATAGTTTCTGTGCCAGGCAGCTGTGCACACACATCATATGTGATATTCATGCTAGTGTATGTAAAACTCTCTCAAGTCTTGGTCAGTTGTACTGTCTTCTGGCCTGTTCATGCACCTCCATTTCCTTTGACTTCGAAATTCAAGGCCAGATTTTTACAGTACAGTTTTCTGATGCCAAGGCAGTTTTGACATGCATTTCCACTCAACAGTCTTGTTATATTGCAGTGGGTGGAGTGTAGAATATTTTATTCCTGTCCCAATGTCCATCTTGAGCTTGTTTTCCTAAAATTAACACCCCAGTTTCAATGCTGACCGCCTTGCCATTTGCTCTGTTACCCAGTGCTGACATATATGGCATCCCAAGTGCAAAGTCACAGTGAGGCAGTGGTTTTGGACTTGAAGCTATGCATGAATTTGGCCAGCTGTCGCCTTGCCAATGAACATACCCATTTATTTTCTCTCAGAGACAAGGAACAGAATGGTATATTCAGCTTGTTATTCAAATATGAGGTCTCCATCTGATTTAGCGTTTTTTACTATGGATCTAATACAAGTAAGGCACTTTGTAACTTAGACGACATGGTTCTGCAAAACTTATTAATGCAATTGCCTTACTGGACTGGAACCAAAACTGGTAATGTCAACTGAAAACCTTTTAGTGACTTCAGTGGATTTTGCATTTGTCAGATGAATGTTGAGGTGTTCAGGCATGATTTTTAATGCTGCTATGCATGGGGATACACAAAGCTGCAACCACTCTGCTCCTACTCAAGACACAAAAGGGCACTAATTGGGAAACACCACTTTGTATTCTGATCTATGGGCATGTGTAGAACTTTACACAGCTTCCAAATGGTATGAAGGTCTGTGAACTACACTGCTCTTGTATAAGAACAAAACTCTTGTGTAGTCTTAGTGAGACCAGAAACCTGACATGGGTGTTGTAAGAACCCATCAAATTTAAATTCTTACAAGAAGTTAAAAAGCAACAAATTATGCTTTGACTTACAAGACAGGAGAGAGGAAGCCCATTGACCCAGCCCCCTAAAGACTGCCCTATTTCTTCAGGTGCAAATACTACAGATTATTAGGGTTTCCTAAACAGTCTTAATATCTGCACAGATATATAACAAAGATGGTAAACCTAAGGCTGAACTAAATCAGCTGTAATATTGAAAAATAAAGAGTTAAAGGGAAAAATAAAATATGGCTTTGTTTTGTTTTTGTTTGGTTTTTTTCTACATTTTCTATAGAAATTGAGAACTTAGGTTTTTTGAGAGACTTCCTTACTATATGCCACATCTTTTTAAAATTGTTTTGAATTGCAGTACTCTGTAATATTGTAATTTCAGTACTACTGCTGTGGCTTTGACCAGGTTTTCATTTCAGAAACACATCTCTGTGTGCATGGTCTAATGCCTTCTCTGCTGGTATGAAGAGCATGTGTACTAGGTGGGATATGGAAACTTAATGGGTGTCATCAGCTCTGCTGCTTCATTAGGCCTGATTCTGAGGGATCCTAAAAATGTGTAGAAGTTCTTAAATTATGTCCATATAAAATTTCCACACAGAACAAAAATAGCCAGGAAAATGGTTGCTCTAACTACAATGGATAGCTGCCTCTTTCACATTTATATTCTAGTAAGCAATGAACTCTGTCAAATATTAGATAAACTACCTTCTTTGTAGAAAGAAGTAAATAATGACTTTTACACAATTTGAAAGTGAAAATACAGCAGATCCTTAGAGTAATCTGTCCATCTCTACCCATAGCTTTGGATCTATTATGGGTTTATAGTACCATTTTTCAGTTCAGGATCACTTTTCAGATCGGGCTCAAGACAGAGCAGTAATGGAGGGCATATACATAACTATAGATTAAGTGGAATGAACCAGGCCGTATTTCTCCATTCTAGTTACTAAAGAACTCACCATATAAAAGAGACAAATCTCATAGACACTGGGTGCAGGAAGTCCAGGGATTTTATTAAGAGCAGATACCAACTAATTTTTTTGGTATGTAACTCTCAGCTCATTGTTTCATCTGAAACTGCCATAGCAACAAATGCCACCTGTTTCTTTGCTTTGCAACGACATTTCCTGATGTCACTTTGCTGCTTACAAACACACAGATGACCAGTAAGGATATAGGTGTATGTCCTCTTTACATCAGCCATATTATATTTTGCACTATATTAGGTTAGATCCTTTGTAGATTTAAGTCAGGACAGCTCCTAGGATGTTCCACAAGCTTCAGAAAAACACTGCCTCTGACAGTGACCAAGGGTCTAGTACATTATCTTGTAGCAGTATGAGAAGAGAGGACAGTCTGCTCATGACATAAGATTCCAGTGTTTATGTAGCTTGTGTTTTCCACATCCTTCTTCAAAGTCATCAAGGCTTTTCTTTTTCTCACTCATCCATGAGGAAGACAATGACCGAGTCTTCCTATTAATTGAAAGAATTTTAACATTATATTTAACATTACAAACTACTTTTACTTTTTATTTTACATGGTGAAAGAATATGTGTGTTTGTTCTCCCTTTGTCTACCATCCGGAAAAAATATGTTCAAAAAAAAGAAATAATTTAAGCCCATAAAAACTTCTCAGATCTTTAGGGCCTTCCAGATGCACTCTGTTAACAAAAATAATAGAAGCTTGAATCATGTGTATCATATCTGTGAGACATCACACAGTTTCTTGGATCAAGCCAATTTAAAATGTATTAAATGCTGCTTTGTTGGTGTCATATTTAGGTGTCTTTCCCCAAGAATACCATTCTGTATCTTCCTAGAGTAATTTTTCTTTGATTTATTTCTATTTGTGTACCAATCCCAGAGGAAAGCCACGTTATTTTCTGTTAAGAGAAAATGGACTAATGTTGTTTTCTGTACATGCAGTAGAATGGCAGTTATTAAAGAGGCTCACTCTTTAAACATCTCTGACCAATAAACTCTATATATTTTCATCTTCTGTAGCCTGTAAGTTTGTCAAGATCTCAGTTAACCAAATCTATTGTGTAATGCCCATGCGGCATATAATTAAGAGCCTGAAAGGTTTTCATCTTCATTTTGATAGATATTATATTAATGCATACTGCTGAAAAACAGTACTTTAACCTTTCTTCTCACTAGTAATCTAATGCTGACTTTATGCAGAATTTAATTCTTAAATACTACTATTTTTCCTGTCCAGCACAGCCAAAAAGACACAGCAGGAAGACAGCATCTGCAGTGTTCTGTCTCTGATCTCCCCAGAATGCTCCCCAGGATGTGGCTCTCAGCTGCACTGCAGCAACACTCACTACCAGAGTCTAGAACCCACACCAACAATAGCAGACTGCAACTGTTCTGTTGGCCCTGATTTTGAAGCACTTGTGACAGCACAGACATCTGAACCCTGCTGGCCTGCCACCTTTGAGTGCAATAGAGTTGGTGTCACTATGATTGTGACAAACCATCCAGACTTGCTCAGCTGCTGGTTATAATCACATGCTGTAACCACTTCTTTTGCTATTTGCAAACTCATTCTTCGTGAACCCTAGAAAAACAAAAGCAAAAATTGGTTTAGGTGGTAAAAAAAGAGTGCTTAGTTTCTTCATATGAACAAGGAAGATTTTAAAAACAAATGGGACTTAGAAATGCAACCATGCACTGTGGGCTTGGCCTAGGGACTCTTTGAACACTTATGAATACCTAGTCATGTTATAAACCATTAAATTCCCCACCAATATGGTATGTACACAAGATAGTTTGAATGTCATACAGAGCTCCTAGAAACAATATGTAAACAGACTTTTTCAGCTGCAATGGGAGTCTCAGAAATCAAATGTCAAAGTGCAGGCCTCTGAAAGCTGTAGGGGATCATTGGGGTTTGTTTATTGGCTGGTGTGATCTGCTGTCTGAGAACTAATTTGACACTGCTCCGACTTAGTGGGGGAAGGAAAAAAAAGATCTTCATTCTCTTCACACTATAAGAAGCAAAGAAGTGACTTAGGAAAAGGATAGCAGCAGAACAGAGAAAAATTAGTGCCTCCTATTCCTGTGGAAGCCAACCACTGTTGGGGGCTGACAGTAAAAGGGCAGAGGACAGTGTGATGCAATTCTGTAGGCTAGTGATGTCAGCTTTTCCAAAATAAATGAGGGGGCAAGAGGTAAGTATAAAGCCTATGCTTTGATCCCTGTAAAATGTGATGCTGCTCCTCCCATCCACCTCAGCTTACGCTGGAAATTCACAATCCAGCCCCAAGGGACTGCTCTCCTGTCTAAGATTTGGGGGGTCAGTTGGGATCTGGGCAGGCTACATCCATGGGCCAAGGCCATCTCTATGAGGTTCAGTAAGCCAGGTCCTGCCCTCAGCTAACAACAGCCCTGGGCAGTGCTATAGGCTGGGGTAAGAGTGGCTGGAAAGCTGCTGGGTGGAAAAGGACCTGGGAGTGCTGGCCAGTGGCAGCTGAATGTGAGCCAGTGTGCGCCAGGTGGCCAAGAAGACCAAGGACATCCTGGCCTGCATCAGTAACAGTGTGGCCAGCAGGACCAGGGTAGTAATTGTTCTCCTGTACTGGGCACTGGTGAGGCTGCAGCTCATGTTCTACATCCAGTTCTGAGCCCCTCAGAACAAGAAAGGTGTTGAGGTGCTGGAGAGTGTCCAGAGAAGGGTGGTGGTGCTGGGGAAGGGTCTGGAGCATGAGTGGTCTGGAGCACAAGTCTTTTGAGAAGCAATTGAAGGAGCTGGGGGTGTTTAGCCTGGAGAAAAGGAGGCTGAGGGGAGACCTAATCACTCTCTACAGCCTCCTGAAAGGAGGTTGTAGCCAGGTGGGGATCAGCCAGGCAGCCAGTGACAGGAGAAGAGGAAATGGCCTCAAGGTGTTCCAGATGATGTTTAGATCAGACATCTGGAAGAATTCCATCACTGAGACACTATCAAGTATTGCAATGGGCTGCTCAGGGTGGTGGTGGAGTCACCATCCCTGAAAGTCTTCAACAAACATGTGAATAGGCACTTGGGGACAGGGTTAATGGTAAACATGGTAGTGATAGGTTGGACTTTAGGATCTTAAAGATCTTTTCCAACTTCAGCAATTTTATGATTCTGTGTGTGAGGATCTACCTTGGAAGATGTTAGGTTACAAAGGTTTTTACAAAGGAAAACTTCGGTGAAATAAGTTCCAGAAAAAAACTTGCGGAAAAAGGGAAAATGAGTGGGTCATTAGAAAAGTGAAGGACAGCTGCAGGTAACCAGGACATTTCTTTTCCAGAGCACTCCTTGGAAACAAAGGGAATGAAACCTTCAGCTGACTCCTATCTGTGTAAATAAATTAAAGGGAGGTTACAGTTCTCCATGCCTGGCACTGTCTGGTAGCTACAGCTGATGCTGTCCTTCCTGACCTCCACACTGCAGTGCAGCAGCCCAGTCTGTGGTACAAAACTACTTTGGTGATGGCTGTTGTTCCTCCCATGCAACTGGACAGAGAAAGGATGGTCAAAGATGGGGTAGTATAGCTAAATTTTTCCCCTTTGAAGTGAAGAAAGTGATAAGGAGAAACGCTTCTCTACCAGCAGTGGCTGTGTTGTTCCTCCCTTTCTCCATGAACAAAGGAGAACGATGACTTAGACAGGACACAGACTCTCGTAAACCTTTCCTTGCTGATAGGATATTAGCCTTCATATTTTATTCTGTAAAATGTCCTTGGCCTCATCAAAATGATCCAGCTCTCCATTACTTCCCTTGGAAGTCTGTGTTGCTCAGTAACTACTCTTTGTTAAAATGGAGGTATTTCTAATTGCTGGAGAAGTGAAATGCCTAACTTACGGGAAGTGAATGACAGGATCTTCTGTGTAATGGGTTAATCTGTGAAAGGGTGAGAGCCATCATTTCAAAGCAAGATTAATACACTTCAGTTGCCTAAATTTTGTATGTGAACAACATCCATGCATAATCAAATTAATGGCATACCCAACATAAATCACTGGGAGGAAGGAACAACAGCAACAAAAATATTTGTGATAGCTGCATGCAAGAAAGGGGTACTGGCGTTCACATCACCATAACGTGGCTGTATCATCCAGAGTGTCAAAAAATGCTTTGTCAGAGATGAGTGCAAGAATGTTTAGCACAGCCTTGACTAGAAACAGATAAACTGTACAAATAAGAAGATAAAATAAAATAAAACCTAAAAGAGTAGATAAAATCTGCTTTGTTTGCAAGGCAAAGATAAAAGTACATGGATACAGGCCTGAAATGGGTTTAGCATAATGACAAACAGGGAGATTTGAGATGCACACTCCAAAAGAGGATGTATCTTGATAAAGAGAGAAAGTGAGTGCCAGGGAGAAGAACCAGTGAAGAGCAAACTCCAGGGGAAAAATCTAGAGCCAAGTATGTAAGTGTGCAGGGTATGTAAGATCAGAGACATGAAATAAGTCTAGGGAGAGTGCTAAATATAGTGAGTCAAAGATGAAGATAAAGGGACCAGCTCAGATCTGCAGCTCTATTGAAAAGCTGTAGGAGCTCTAAATCCTTCCATTTTTTGAGGAAACAGTTGAGGTGACAATTTGTGCATTATAAAACTTGAACTCCGGGAGTTACGTGATCATATAGAGAATTAAAGATTTAATTTTAAAACTCAGTTGTTGTAGTTTAAATTGGAGGAAAAAAGAAGTGTTCTGCATAAGTCCTAAAAAAACATCCAACAGCAAAAGGCAATCAGTGGGAAGGAAATTTATTCAACTGGATATTTTTACATGATTTTAAAGCAAATAACATTATTTTTGAACATTCACAGTCTTACCTATTCCCCAGTCCCACTTTGAGGGCAAAAGTTCAGGGGAGTTAGGAGAAACCTTTCCAGTCCTGTTTCATACCCCCTCACAGCCCAGTGATGACTACTTGCCTGACATAGGTGTTACAAAGTTTTACACTGGAATCAGAAAATACATATTCTAAAATGATTACCCTGAAAAAAAATCACAGAATCACTGAATGGTTTGGGTTGGAAGGGACCTTTAAAGTCATCTAATCCAACCTCCTTAAGCAGGGACATTTTCTACTAGACCATTTTGCTCAGAGCCCCATCCAACAGGACCTTGCCTTTTTCCATGGATAGGTCATCCACAGCTACTCTGGGTCACCTGTTACAGTGTTCCAACCACCCTCAGCATAAAAAAATTCCTCCTTATATTTAGTCTGAATTAACCCTCTTTCACATTAAAATCATTACCTCTTTTCTTACCTCTACAGGCAGTCCTACTTGAAAAAAAAATCCTCATCAAAGGAGACATCCATGTACAAACTTATATTCCTGGGGTTATCCCAGGAATATCTTTTTGCTTTTGAGGAGAAGTGATGCTATAAAAGAACACACACACAACCAAACTCCCTCAACATGGCTTTGAAGTAGGGGAATGTGAAATGAAGGGCTGTGCAAATGTTGGGATTTCCCTTATCCAGTACAACTTGGCACTTAATAACAAGAGCCCTTTCTTCTTTGCAAGGAAGTCTTTGTGTAGCACCTCCAATAATATATAAAATAATCCAACAAGAGAAAATGAGTGACAAAAAACCAGGATGCCCTAGGGCTGTACTGAGCTCATCTAAGGCAGCCTGGGGGCTGGAATGCTCTGTCTGGCACCCATGGAGCCGGCCATGGCTGCACTGACTCTGCTTTTGCTCACACAACTAAATGACAGCAATGCCCTGAAAAATTACTCCCATTCTGTGACAAAACAAGAAGATAGCCTGGAATATCTGCAGCACCTGGCAATTCCATTTGCTTTTCACTGTATTCTAGGATATCAGTCTCATTTTCTATTTGGCTACCAATGTCAATCAGCTACTTATAAAAAAAATCAAAATAAGGTCCAGGCTTTTGATTTCATGCTGTGACAATGCAAAGCTTGCAAGCTAATTCCTGAAAGGAAATGTCATGTTATCCTAGGGGAAATCTGGATTCTTCTCTGTGCACCAGAGAATCAGTACTGATTTCTTGACTGTAGCAGACTGTAAAGCATAGCTGGGTGGAACATATGGAGACAGACTGTAATTTTCTACAAGTTCAAGTTCAGGGGGCAGGGAAGTAAAGAGCAGAGAAATGAAGACATGTTCATCCTTTGTGCTGTGGCCTAAGCCTGGTGCAGACCCTGGACAGCATGGTGGGGAGGACACTGGAGCAGGCTGGAAAGCCAGAATTGATGGCTACTTCATCTCTTACAATGTAGTTTGTGAAGAACTGAGTTAGCCAGTCATTTCTTTATTATATATATATATATATATATATATATATATATATATTAGCCCACTGGTAATCCCAGTGTCTTTCTGTCAGCACTGAGGCTATGACAGTGAGTTTAAGCATAGCACTTCTCTGGCAGACAGTTATCATCAAGCTCATCTGGCTGCTTTTGGTCATCTGAGGCATGTCCTTAGTGCACCTAACTGAAACAAGCAGATCCTCCGGATGAAAACCATCATGTAAGGTTAAATTCCAAATCTTTAGCTATGAAACTGGAACAGGATGAGACTGACTTATCGTATTGGACATTAGAGCTGAGCTTCTAGGCTTAGCAAGATTAGTATCAGCTCTGTATCCAGCACAAGGGGACTGAGTTTGTCTGGAGCACGAGTTCTTTTCACCTCAGGCAAAATCTGCAGAAAATCAGACTCATGAAGGGAAGTGACAGCCTTGAAACAGGAAAGAGCAGATATGTGTTAGACATCAGAGCTCTGAAACTCGTGAGAAGTCCTGATACTTTCCTGAGGAATGTTTAGGAAAAAAAAAAAAAAAAAGCAAGCAGAGTGAATGATGTTTTAATCTCTCTCCCCTGGATGTGCAGAAGTCCTATTCACTGGCTTATTAAACACTACAGCGAACGGGACAAACCCGTTTTGGTTCCTGTCAGCACTGTGGCGAAAATCAGGATGTCTTTAGGTTAAGAACAGCACAAATATATAGTCTGTTTCTGTTCCTGCTTTGAAAAATGCAGAAAATATATGATATGAAATAATATTGTGCAGATGGAGCGATACACTGGAGTTTACTCTTCTTTACAGACACTCAGTTTTCCTTCAAAGAACTGTCTCAGCTTCATTCTCACATTCCAAAGTCAAGTAGATGAATTAGTGGAGGAGAAAAGTTTCCTGCATTTCCTAATTTAAAGAGTCCCATCCACCCCTGAGAAAATACCAATTTTGATAAAATATTTCCGTTTTTCAAAACAACATTTTGAAACTAACTGAAGTGCTTATTTCAAAATGTCAGTTCTTAGTTTTGAATTTCTGTTTTAACTCAATTTTCTCTAATGCAACAAGGAAGTTCCTAGAGAGAAAATGTAAATCTTTTCTTGATGTTTGATTTTAGAGAAATCTGCAAAAGAGTGAACTCCAGGGATAATTTATAGTTCAAGAACATAAATTATTTTCTATGGAATATAAAATGATTTGTTTTCCTGTTAAAATTTGTGTCCTTGTTATTTCTTTTTGCCTTCTTAACACTCCTGTGATATAGCTTCAAGTTAATAATAATTTGTCTAATCTCACAAACAAGCAAAGATTTAGATTAAAGCCAGTGGGAAGTTTGCCATCAGAGTTGATAAGGACAAGGTGCAGCCTCAGATTCATTGTCTCTATAATTTTATGTTATCAGTGTGTTTCGTCTGACTTCATATAACCTGATTCACAAGCTGATGCTGGATATTCAGATTCCACCATTCTCTTAAATTCAGGCCATCAGACTGTGACTTCATCAGTGAAAAGGCACTCATGTTGTGTCTGGAATTAAATCCAGAAAAGTCTGTGTATTTTATTAGGAATTAATCTGAAGAGCAAGACTAGTAATATGATCTACTTCTTTGTTTTGCTACAGTATTTATATTATTGTTCTCTGTTTCTCTCTTTTCCCTCTGCAGAACTAAACTATTTTCTTTTTATCTTTGTGGTATTCATGTAATAAAAATCTAATTTTTTCATATAATCAGTTACCATTTCTTTTGTTATTGCATTGTATTTTATATGTTAGATTTTCCAATTCATATAGCAAGTATGACAAAGACAGAAGAGTGAATCCTATCCACAGAGAAACTTCTTCATTGAATGCAAAATACCATGAAGCTATGGGAGGGGTGTAATTGTATACATAATTTAAAAGGCAAAGAAAATAGATGTGTAGTGTGATTGCTGAACTTACACTTTTTGTCAGATGTTTAATATTTTTTGTCAAGGGAATGAAGTTAGTTTTATTCTACACCCAAGCTGCTAAAAATACAGATGCACACACATACACTCAAACACAAGCAACAGCACATGATAGCAATAAAAGATAAAAGTATTTTCTTGCATTAGCTGTACTGGCTACACGTGACTGACCCTATCTTTGGTCAATGTCTTTGTCAGTGCATCAATATTATATTCTCTAAATTTCTAGCAATTTAAATATGCTAAGCTAGCAGGTAATGTGAAAAGAAGCTTCAGTACTCCGGGAGAAAAATCTTCTCTCTCTTCTCTACCTGCTGCTCTCCTAAATATGCCAGACTTGAATCTGGGGCTGCATCCCTGTTCTGCAGCAGAAGGTTCCTGCCCTTCTGTACACCGATGCTGGAATCATGAATATGTTGTTGTGTGCAGCTGTTTCTCTGCTGCAATGATCAGCAATGAAGAAAAATCTAACCGTAAAACCCTGCATATGGAAATGGAAATTTCTGCCACAGATCAGGAGTGCAGGTGGGGTTTTGGATACGCAGAAGTTGTGGGGTTTATTCTGTTTTGCCTAGAGGAGCCCAGCTGTTACAGATGAGCAAAAATATTGCACAGCCACATTGTACGAGGACTCCAAAAGAGGTCCTGCTGTTCAGACTTGTCCACACACAGATGCTCTTCAGCCGAGCTAGTGCAGATTTCTCTGTGAGTGCTGGTATTTCAGCCAAGCATAAGCATCTTTGACACGAGCAGTTAAAGCAGTCCTCGTTTACTGGGACAGCAGACGGTTTACAGCAGAGCAATGCTAAGCACACATGTCACAGCATTGGTTTAAGATCACAGTATGAAGAAGGCTTGGCTGCCAGGAGGGTCACTGACTGACAAGGGAATTGCAGTATTTTGGTTATCTCATGTTAATTCCCCTGTAGGTGCTCATCTCATTTGCTCCCTGTGGAGGAAATAGAACACTTTGGCAGGTTATCCCCTCATCATTGTAATGTAACCTCAAGAAAACCCTGTGGCACTCAGCTGGATGTGCTGA
This sequence comes from Rhadina sibilatrix, assembly GCA_013400275.1. Lineage (NCBI taxonomy): Eukaryota > Metazoa > Chordata > Aves > Passeriformes > Phylloscopidae > Rhadina > Rhadina sibilatrix. The sequence goes on along the minus strand of VWYO01026798.1, from coordinate 5,894 downwards.
GACCATAATCAGAAGACATCTCCCAACCTCCCACCCAGTCGCCTAGTCCAGCTTTGGCAGAAAAAAAGTGAGGCATGACTGATTCTCATGTGGACAGTGACCATCAAATAATAATAGGTATTTAGTGGCGTTTGTTCTGAAGGTAACTCTGAAGTCTTCAGTCTCAGATTTATGTCCACATTCAGATTAAAAGAACAAGAAGTCTCCCATCTCCTTTCTTACATTTGTATAGCAGGCAAAAGAGATTTCTGTGGGGTGTGTGAGAAAACATTCCATTTTTAAATTTGGGCATTATAGTATACCCCTGCACATCCCATGGATTATTTTTCTCTGTGAAAGGTACTTCTGGGCAGCCCTATAACTTCCATTACTCCAGAGCTGATTTCTCAGAAATCTCTGGACAGACATTACTGGATTACCCTTTCTCCTATAGCACAGGGCTTCCCTACTGCAGAAGGATGGAAAACTGTGCTGTATCCAACTTACCATGCAATAAATAGGACAGACACGTATTCTTTCTGTAGCAGAACTCTCACAGTAATACACTTCCAGGGGGACTGCTTGTGCTGAACAGGCCTTTGCATGACAAGCTTGGCTGTTACAAGACTTGGTCCCTGTGTCCAAGGGCTAAGTTTTGTTCTTGGTCTGAGTTTCCATGCCCTGGTCGCCTTTCCGCTGTCGCCTGTGGTTGGTAAAGTGCACGGTGCTGTTCTGTTAGGCAGCTCCTGCACACAGCCTGACTTTGTATTCCACATGTCCATAGGCATTGCCTGATGAGAGGGGGCTTTGTGCTGCCAAGAGCTGCTGGTTGGAAAAATACTTCTGATCATGTATAGTGCTATTGTTGCTCAATACCACTGCTTAATCAGTAAAGCTGCATCCTAACTTCTGCTACAATACTCCAGGAAAATGTGTATGTCAGCAAGGGATCCTGGGCAATAAACCCTCAATGGCCCAAGAGCTGGTGAGCAACAGAATCAAGATGTACAAGATGCAAAATTTGCCCCCTTCAGAAGAGAAGAATATTGAGAAGAAGTGGGAGTTTTAATTTCCTTTTCTGTGAACATCATGTCAGGTGCTGAGAAGGCTCTCACCTAACGCACCTCAATGCTACTTGAGCCTGTCAAAGTCAGTCTTCTGTGGGAGATGAGAAAAGACAGCAGTTGACTACAGCAATGGCCTGATGAGAGCAGTAGGAAAGGCATTGAGAGGCCAAAAGAAACATGAAGACAAGGAAGCAGTGAAGATCTGAGCTTTGAGCTTATTTCAAAATGGAAGTTAGGTATTTAGAATAGAAAATAGTGATGAACAAGAAGCAACCTTTGGAAGAGAGGTTAAGCTTAGCAACAAATGATCACAAGTGGAGGATCTATACCAGTAAAACTGAGAGCCACTGAGAGTTATTGCCCCCAGATAAACTAACAATTCATCTGATCTTCTCTTTTTATTTAGGAGTACCTGGTTCAACCCATATTGTAAATATTATCGTGCTACACGGAGAGCCCCATAAGATCAACTCAGTAGTGCAGCTTCCACTGAAAATAAATAAGATCCTAGCCTTTGCAGCAAGAGGGAAAGCTTATAAACATGAAGCCAACTGACACAAGTAGCTGGAATATGTGGTAATGACACTTAAGAGTTACCACTGTATTTCAGTTACAGTCTTACTTCAGGCCACTGTGTGTCTCAGGGAAAACACCCATGGTGTTGTAGGACACAGAAGAGTCCAAAAGGGCCCCTGGCACAGGCTCACAGGACTGAGAGGGGCCTTCTGTATCATTCTTCTGGGTATTAAAGGCAATCATGGAAGAAAACTTCAATGTGACAACACCAATGTTCTTTAGGTACCACGAGGAACGGGCTACCCAGAGCCTAGCTCTGCCTATCAGCATCGGAGATGATAGTTACAAGGTCAGTTCATTGAAAGAAAGGGAATTGTTATACACATGATATTGTGTTTAGAAGAACCTTTCTACTTGCTCTCATTTGGCAGTAGAAGAAAACTCCCTCAGATCAGTTTCATGAGTGAGTTAGTGAGGGTCTTTGACTATCTTTATAGAGCTGTTTTATGTTCAGTGCCAGCCTGCAATGTTGCTGGAATATTGTGGACACACTCTCATGCTGCATTACAGTTTGACAGTCCCCAGCTCCTAGACTACTATCAGTGAGCCTGAAAGTGTTTTACTAGGAAGGAGTGACACTCACATACCTGGTGAGAGGACTGAGCTATGGAGAAGTGACCCCCTTCTGGAGGCCTCTCAGCCTTGACAGGGTCAGAACTACTCAATGGATTCCAGATCTCTGGGGTCTTTCTAGGACTGGAAGGTGCATCTGTTCCATCTGTGCCACTGGAGTGGTTTAAGACATCACAAAGGCCACCTCTGAAGTTTTCTTGTGTTACAAAGAGTTCCTCATCCTTATCATGGGAGATCTAAAGGCAAAACAGGCACTGCAAAGTTTCAATATAGGTTAAAAGTTTCATTTGGGTTAAAACAAGCATTTGCCTGTAGCTTAGTGAAAAAGTTCCAGTACCTGAAAAACTGCCACATCTGTGCTTCAGTTAGTTTTCCTGATCCTATGCATATGCCTTTTCCTCTCTTATTCCTTTAGAACTGACTGTGTAGCTTTTTTGATAATAACTCCTCAAATCTGCTTTTCAAAAAAAGCTGGATAAAACGCTGTCTGTTGAAATAAAACAAAACAAAAATAGCTCAGATCAACCCTGGGTCATTTTGCTAACAAAAATGGGGGAAATGAGCCATGGAAGAGAAGGATGGATGGGAAAGGGAGGGTGCTGGAGAATGATACTTCATTTTACAAACATCAAGATACCATCTGAGTGTTGGCAAGAAACTCAAATTCCTAAGGCTTCTATGTGGTGGATATGTCTAATGTCTGAGGTAGGAATAATCAAGAGGCTGCTCTTGCAAAGCAGGCTCATCGACCCTCATTGCCAAAGCTAGTTAACTTGGATACCTAAATTAACAGCCCATCTAGCCATAACCATTTCCTTAGATGCCTAAATACAATTTATTTTCACCCACCTTCACAAAAAACATAAACATAAAACTCACCATACCGGTCACTCACCACAGTAGGATCTCCAGGTAAAAACTGGTATCAAAAACAAAAGGAAAGGCCTTATTCTACAGCACCACAGTTCCACACTTTTCTTTTTGCTTTTAAATGCAGCAATACAAATATTTATTTTGTGATGGATTATGGATGGACAGCTGCTAGCTACACAATGCAATGAAAATTAAACCTTCACCCAATGGGCTTAGATGGAACTTTCAGGAAGCAACAAAAATAAAAAATGTATTATTCATTACTTCATTGCTTATTTGCTGTGAAGAATATGAGTTTACTGTTCAAGTGGGTTATGATTTCCTAGTGCAATAAAAATTAAATCAAGTGCCAATATGCCCAACATTTAAAAACAGCTCTTTATGAAATAAAACCTTATTCCTTCATACCAACTGTATTCCAACAAGTTATGCATACTGAAAGAATCCAATTATTATCTCTGATTACTGAGATAATAATAGGAAAGGGGAGTGTAGTGAAATAGATACTGGAAGACAAGGGAAGAAACATAAATAATATGCTGCAGAGCAAATGTTTCTTTTTCTTAGCTTTGGTGGGATCCTGTTGGAAGTGGTAAAACCCCCAGCATGGTTCATTTTCAAAGGCCACAATCAGCAACAGTTTATCAGCTGCTGCACTGGAGGATATGCGAATGTTTAAAGGGCATCAAATCAGGCCCATAAAAGCTAATGGAAGGCTTTTGCTTTCTCTGTGTATTGGATCAGGCTTGAGTGTACATATTAAAGCAATAATACACATCTCTCTCTTTTTTCTTTTTCTTTTTCTTTTTTTTTTTTTTTTTATCTAGATCTCTACATCAAAAGAATGAAACTCCAAAAGGACTTTTTCAAGACTGGCAACAAATCACCAAAGGAAGATAAAAACTCTTTTAACTCTGCAAACTTGATGTCTTTCTGGCACTTTTTACTCGGGTGTCATTTCACAAGATACTTGGAGGAAAATGTGTTTTCAAACTGCAAAATAAACTCAGTGGGGCGAAAAGAAGGAACTGCTATGTTCTTCTGAAATGCAAAATGCAGTACCTGAGGTAGTGGACAAATTGAAATATTACTTCAATCAGGCAAGTATTTTCTAATACGAAAATTTAAGTCCTCAATTCATTACGGTGAAAAACAACAAACAAAATATTTGCAAAAACATAGACCCGAGCAAAATAAAAAGAAGTGTTAAAAACACTCTCCTTAAACTAACATATTTCAGCTTCCAAATTTACTTCACAAAGGCTTGGAACAGACTCAGTTTTCAATCTGGCAGAACAAGTATGTTTACAGGTATTTTAAAAAAATTACAGTAATATAGTCTCATTTCTTTTTAAACATGTCTGATTTAAACATTATCTGATTTCACAGATAATCAATAATGGTTTTCAAACATTTATGAATGTACCAGATTTAAATATAAAATGTGCAAGCAAGAGGCATTTTCTAATATAAAAAAGAGAGATTCTATGCTACTGGAGTTGATTAGGTACTCTAAAAAATCATGGCGGAGACAAGTATTTTGATGATTATGTTCTAAAAAAAGATGGAAAGTAAAAAGTTATTTAAAATAAAGGGCAGCACTGCGATAAGGAATGGGGTTAAGGAGCTAAGGCAAAAGGAAAAGTGTATTCCCAGTGAAAGTGAAGTTAGGTGGTGCAGGAGAGACATGCCACAGCAGAGAGAAAATTCATATGGCCAGAGCTCAGTTGAAGTAGAAGCTGGACAGAAGCTGGACAGAAATGCGGGGGAAAACAAAAAGAGTTTCAAATACGTTATTGGGAGAAGTCAGTGCAGAAATAACATCAGCCTGTTACAGGATGAAGATGGTCATTTCACACATCAGAGAGAGAGACAAGGAAGAGGTGCTTAATGCTTTCTATGCCTCAGTCTTCAACATAGCTGATGGACTGAGGGCATCCAGTGCCCTAAGCTGGAGGAACATGGCTGTGAGAATGACAGTTCTCCATTGATCATAAAGAAGTGTGGGATCAGCTGCTCCAGATGGACCCATATAAATCTATAGGGCCTGATGGGATTCATGTGAGGATACTCAAAGAGCTAGCTGATGTCACCACAAGGCCTCTCTTGATGATTTTTGAGGAGTCTTGTGAATCTAGAGAGGTCCCAGTTGCTGGGAGTTTTCAAAGGACGACAAGTTGTCATTGTTTTCAAGAAGAGCAAGAGGAATGACCCTAGAAACTACAGGCCTGTCAGCCTCACTTCAGTTCCTGGTAAAGTTATGGAGAAAATTATTTTAAGAGATGCTGAAAAACATCTGAAGGACAACACAGTCATCAGTCACAGCCAGCAAAGCTTCATGAGGGGAAAGTCCTACTTATCAAACCTTATTTCATTTCATGGGGAGGTAACCCACTGCTGATAAAAGGAAGCCAACTGATGGAATCTTTTTGCATTCCAGTAAATCTTTTGACACAGTGTCTCCCAGTGTCCTTCTGGGAGCCACAGAAATGTCCAGCTCACAGCTGGACAAACACATCCTGTGATGGCTGAGCAGCTGGTTCATGGGCGGGGCACAACGGGTTACAGTGACTGGGGTGNGGCACAAAGGGTTACAGTGACTGGGGTGACATCAGACTGGTGGCCTGTCACTAGTGGGGTTCTGCAGGGCTCCATCCTTGGCCCTGTGCTCTTCAACACCTTTATAAATGATTTGGAAACAGGACTGGAAGGGACACTGAACAAGTCTGCTGAAGACACTAAACTGGGAGGAACTCCTGACTTCTGCAAGAGCAGAGAGGCCCTGCAGGGACACCTTGACAAATTTAACTAAGACAAGTGCCAGAT
>VWYO01026797.1:3683-17090 GCA_013400275.1 Rhadina sibilatrix | reverse complement strand
GACCCCACAGCAGAAGGCAGAACCCGTGGAGGACCTGTCGGGCATCAGGCACTTCCAGCAAGAGCTGGAACCAGTCACAGATGAAATTGCCTTGAAAACGTTGCTGGAGACTCCAGTAGAGAGCAGGGAAGCAGTAAAAGCTATGCCAGGTGTGACTTCAACCAAGAAAACCTCCAAGCTGAAATCCCAACCTGTGGAAGACATGGTTGGGATCAGCCGCATTTTCCGGACGCCCAAGGAAAAGGCGGAGCCTGTAGAAGACATGTTTGGAATTAGCAGGTTAATGAAGTCTCCTAAAGAGAAACATCAAGCAGTTGAGGATTTTGTGGGACTGCAAAGGCTCATGGCAGAACCTAGGCAGAAACCTTGTGATTCTGAGGTGGACTATGCTGGGGTGACTGAAATGTTTGGTACCCCAGAGGAAATGAAGGTAAAATACTTGAACTTTTGGAAGGGGTGTTTTTAGACTTTGAAGCCTGTGGTTGAAATGCCTTGTATCTTGCAACATGTTTTAGGGACAGCTGCATTTGTGTGTTAAAATGTATGTATTTGGAGGGACCTGTCACACGTGAGTGTTTTAAGATTGTTTAAGTATCATTAGAAACAGGCTTAATAAGAAAGTGATAAGCTTAATATAAAAAAGACAGACATTCCCAGCATCTCATTCACCATTCCACACTCACAGTTACAGCTAGGAAAAGTGAAGTTCTCCAGTCAGTGAGTCAGGCTTGGTGATGTCTGTGCCCAGCCTGGTTTGTTCTGGTGCTGGCTTTTATTGTGAGAAGCATCTCGATTTTCAGTGGAGATGTGCTGGCATCACTGCCAGTATCATTTTCTGAAAAAAAAAAATAAAATAATAATTTGATCCTCATATTCCACAGGTAAAATGCTGAGTATCCCTGGGCTTAGTGCTTAGAATGACAATAAAACACTACAGAACACTCAATTTCTCTTCAACACCCCAAATTCCCTTTGAGCACTCATTTAGGCACTTCTCAACTTCTCCACAATGTTGTCTTTCACTTTAGATGGCAAGAATTTAATTTGCTATGTTTGTGGGCTTATATCAGATAAATGGACGTATTTACAAGACTAATTGATTTAATTGATAAAGAAAAGGATTTGACAAGAATTAGTATAAATATTGCTGTACATTCATCTGGTATTGGTTTGCTCCACAAGTTCTTTTCCAGTCAGACATGCANGGAATGGTGTGCTCCCCCCCACACTGGGTGGAGCATCTCCCAATGGGATGATGGAATGTGTCCTGTCATTGGTGAGCCTTAATGACCCATTGGCAGAAGATAATCCCCTGGAGGGAGGACAGGTGGTGACAGAGGTAAGAAACACTGCCCCAGCTGGTTTGAACAGCTGGCCCATTATCAGAAGGCACCACCCCCCTCCCCCCAGAGTTACAACAGATAAAAACTTCTCCCCAGCTGCTTTCAACAGGTGAAATAGAATACACTTTGGTTACATAACCCAAGACAACTGGCTATTTTTTATCCCCTTAGGTCAGATCAGTAAGTGTTACGGATTCTCAGGAAGAAATGGCACCTCCTGGTTCTAATTCCAGTCAGAAACATGGTAAGCACCAAAAATATTTTGCTTAGAGGAATAATGAATATAGAAAATCATAAATGTTCAAATCTTGTTTAAACCTCTGTCAGTGAGCCAAAGTATTTCCTGAGCTAGAACACTTTTTTCCCTTTGACCTGTCCAAATAAATTGAACAACTTCAGTCAGAAGCCTGGCCTTTAATCTAGGAATTGGTTAGATATTTCTGTATTTATTGTATGAATTTTTTTGAGCAAGATGCCTCTGTGAGGAAAATGAAAATGCACATATACTTTGATCAGGCACAGGAATGTCTAATTTTTGTTTGTGCTCTTTACTCTGTTCTAGAAAAGAAAGGAAAAGTTTCTGAAGGTGAAGACTTTAAACAGAAGGACTCAACAGGTGAAGAGCAGCATTCCCAGAGACCCAGAAGGGGCAGACCAAGGAGGGCTGTACTTCCTGCTGCAGCAAAGCCAAGTGAAATTGGTGTGAGTTTAAAGGAATTGCAGAGTTCTGACACCCAAGAGGAGACAGGAGTGGTCACACCTGAAAACAAGGGAAGAGGAAGGAGGACAAAGCGTTGTGTACAAGCAGTTGTTCCAAAGCGCCCTGATCAGGAGGAGCTTGACATTGTTTCATCTGTGGAACCACCTCGAGCTGCACAGAGACCAGGAAGAGGTCAAAGGAAAGAACTGAAGGAGATAGAAGGTCCAAATGAAAATCTTGAGTCTTGTGTTGAAGATTCTTCAGTTCTACAAAAAGCACCTGCGAATACCAAACAGAGTTTGCAGGGCTGTGGCATCAGTGAAACTGAAGATGAGCAAGGCACAAAGACAGGACCTGGGAACACTCAGAGTGAAATTTGTCAGCTGCAAACAGGTTTAAATAATCCTGATAGCAAAGCTAATGACAGTGGGATAGAGGACAGTGAAGAGGTGCCCCTGTCACCGAGGAGGAGGCGCAGAGGAGTGCAGAGCACAGAACCAGTGATTCCACCAAAAAGAGGGAGACGAGCAAGGAATGACCAAGGTAAAGCAGCTTCTCCTGGAGACCTTCGTGGACCAACCAGAAAGCTTCGTAAAGACCCATCCCCAAAGGTTACCCAAAGACAGGAACAGGCTTGTGACAAAGCTCCTGAGGCTGTCACAGCACTAGAATCTGAAAATGGCACTGAACTTGAACTGAAGGCAACAGAGGGAAGAGTTAAGTCTTTTAGAAGCACTAGAAACAGAAAGCGCTCAGCTGAAATAAAAGCAGACACTCGTGGGGTCACACTTGAAAATACACAAAACATTCAGAAAACTGAGGAAACATCAACTGCAACTGATGCTGAAACACAATCCCACGTGAAAAATGAGATGAAAGGATCTCAGGGATGTGAAACAGAAAATGCTCAGGAAAAAACAACAGAGGCAGCTCGAAGATTAAAGGCAGAGTCACCTTCTGCAAAGACAAACAAAATGCCAGTCAGTGCTCAGAACATGGAAGCAAACAGGGGTAGAAACAGGAGAGGCAAAAAAGACTCTTTGGAGCAAAAAGCTGGTGAATTTACTGAAAATGTGAACGGCCTAAAACCAATTACTCCCAAATTTAAGTCAGAAACAGAAGTGGATGAATCTTCTCTTCAGGATTCCGTGGGCTCTGTTTGTGTCAGTGCAGCCCAAGCCAGGAGGGAGCAGCCCAGCCCAGGTGCCACATCAGTCCCTGCTGCAGACAGTGCCAGTCCTGCTGAGGGCAGTCAAAGGAGGACAAGAAATGAACAGGGAATACTTAAAGCAAAGCAAACTGAAATCCTGCAGGCGAATCCAGCACAAGGAAATGCAGTGATGTGTAGAAGAAGAAGAGGTAAAAAAGTGAATTTTCAGCTTGAAGAAGGCAATTCCAAAGCGGTTGGAGGGAAAGGTTTACCTGAGGGTGATGAAGGGATGACTGACAAAGATAATCAACATGAGAATTCCGAAAATCCTCCTTCCCAGGGAAGGAGGGGCAGGAGAAAGCAACCTGATTCCATCCCACAAAAAGCTAATCCTGCCTTTGTGGAAAAACAAACATTAAGTGCAGATCAGAGGAAAGATGAGGCTGTTGTACAAGAGCAAGGATCAGCTTTGGAAGCTGCTCCCTCTTGGGCAGAGGACAATCCACCGAGACGGGGGAGGAGACGCGAGGCGGCTGCAGCATCACAGACCAGATCTCCTTCTGTCAGAACGAGGCGTGGGCTGCTGGAAGGTGATGCTAAAAAGGTGGCAGAGAGAGAAGATGAAACTCCAGCTCTGGGTAATAAAACTTCACAGGCAAATGTGAATACATCAACAAGGGACAGGAGGAGAAAGATGGATCCGGCAGCAGAGGCAACAAGCTCAGCTCCTCTCCAGAGTAAATGTGGCTTGTCAGAAACTAAAGATGAGGGCACTCATGAAGAACAAAGTGTGCCTTTGGAAGCAGTGTCCTGTGCAAAGGAGAAGCCACCAGGAAGGGGCAGAAGGAAAGGAACTGCCCTGTCATCACACACAAGTAATTCCATCTGTCTTCGAGGGGAACGCGGGGTGCCGGCAGGTGATGGAGAAGAAGCTCCCAAAGAAGGGCAGAATGTTCCCTTAGAAACTTGTGATCCACCTGGAAAAGAAAATCAAGTGAGAAGAGGCAGGAGGAAGGAAGTTGCCCCCTTGATAGAAGCCAAAAGTTCTGTTCAGGGAAATCAGGTCCTGTCAAAGCAGAGTGGTAGAAAAAATAACAATAGGGAAGCTAAACCGACTTTGGACAATTCTTCCCAAGAAAATACAGATCTTGTAAAAGGGAGCTCGAGGCAAGCTACCAATTCACTGGCTCTTAGTCCCACCTCACTTCAGGGTTTGCCAGAAGATGGTAAAGATGGAATTCCTGAAGAACAAAGTAAACTTTTGGAAGTAGCTCCACCTGCAAAAGAAAATCCATCAAGAGTGGGCAGGAAGAAAACAACTTCTTCCACTTCTGAAGAAACAATTTCCGCTTCTCTTGGGGGAAAACGCAACCTGCCCAGAGGCAGAGGTCAGAAGAGGATTCTCAAAGAAAGTGAAGATGCATCTCCAGAAAATAATCCATGCCAGGGAAGAACAAGGCAGCTGAGAAATAATAGGAGGAAGGTGGAATTCTCATTAGAGGCAGCTACTTCTACTTCTCCCCATAAAAACAGTGACTTGCCAGAAAACGGCAGCACTCTGAAAACTCGGGATTTGAGTGGAGCATCCACTGCTTCTGAAGAGAATCAGTCTGGAAAAGGCCAGGAGGGTGACCCTGCTCCTCAGGCAGCCCCCACTTCCCGCAGAAGGAAATGCCAGCTGCCAGCAGAGGATGTGGCACCCAAAAAGTTAAAATCAGGTGAGGCAAGGATTAGCTTTCTCTTCTCTGAAGTTGGCTGAGGTGTGTGTAGCAGCAGTCGTGTGCAGAGCTCTGGTGTAGGCCACAGAAAGATGGGATCATTTAGGTGGGAGAAGATCCAAGATCCCAGCTCCTTCAGCTGCCCCTGGGGCTCCAGCCCCTTCCCCAGTTCCATTCCCTTCCCTGGTCCTGCTCCAGCCCCTCCTGAACTGAGGGACCCAAACTGGGCACAGCACTGGAGGTGCCTCCCCAGTGCCCCATACAAGGGGACAATCTCTGCCCTGGTCCTGCTAGCACCTGAAATATTCTCTGGAATTTTCAGCTTGACTTAAAACCTCCCAATTAGAAACTACTATCAAATGAATGCCTTGAAGCAGAAATGACAGCAGCTCTTTAGAGCTACACAGCCAAGAATTTTCCTGCCAGAAAACTTCCTCTGTTTTCCTTTTTTGCAGGACTTTGGTGTTGGTTCTGTTTGAGTTTTACACATCAGTGGAAGGAATTTTAGCTAAAATGGCAGCTAATTGGTTTTGCTGCTCTCATTAATGTTAACCTACTTTCAGAAATAGCTGTAAATCCTCAGGGATCCAACTTAAAGGATATTGGATGTTGAGAAGTGTAGGGGTTGGTATCTGGTTTGTTGAATTCAGAGATGTAATCTTTGGAATGTTGGCATTGGGGACATTTCCTTGCAAAACAATGTAGGTAAAGATGGAATTTTGTGGGAAAAAGTTTGATTGATGGTACGAATTGACGTTTTTCCATGTGCAAATAGGGAATGATGAAAATGGGCCTCTACAAAGAGGAAGAAGAAACAAAACTAAACTTGGAGAAGAGGATGCAAGGGCAGCTCGGACCTCTGGAGGGATGGAGAGGAGGACAAGATCCAGCACAAGAACAAGAAAATAGCCTTAAGAGTCCCAGAACCAGTTTTTAAATCAATTCAGTAATTCCAATTACAGGATTTTTTTTTTAATGTGAATTGATTTGCACTCAGATTTTTAAGCTCAGATTTTTGATAATTCTGTGGTTGCTTTACAGAATCTATTTCTTAACGTGTTTACAGATAGAAGGTAGATATTTCTTTAGTAGCTTTGCCAATGTGTGGTGGTTCCTAAACCATGGGGTGCTTGTGCAAAGCTGCAAACATGAAATACATTTTCTTATACCAGTGCTTCTCCCCTTTTTCCTTTTGATCAGTGCAGCAATCAGGAAGCCATATTACTGCCAGCTGAAGCTATTTCCTGCTGAAATTTCCCTATGCTTAAGTTTTATATTTTGTTGAGAGTTCTGTAAATATTTTTTTTCTAAAAAAAAAAAAAACCAAAACTATAGCTGTATTAGCAGAAGTATTACGCTGAATTTTTGATAAGCTTTTTTAATTAAAAAAATATCAGCTTGTATCAGAAAGTGCAGATTTTAAAGTCATTAAACTTGTAAACAATTTGGGACTGGTGTGGTTTTTTTTTTTGGATTTAAGAATGTTTAAGAATGAAACTGCTGCTGTCTTACGAGTTCATTTCTAAGGTTCATCCTCTGTGGTTGATGTGGTTTGGAGATAGAATTTTTAGGACTTTTTACAGATAATTTGTCTTCAAGGCTGGAGGCTTCTTAAATGCAGAAAGAGAGAAAATTCAGCCTGGGTATCAAACTTCTGTACAGTTTTTAGACCTGACTTACAATCCTTTGTTTGTGTGGTGTGTGAGGAGTCAGGGGTGTTTCTGCAGCAGAGAGTTGGAATTGGAACTGTTAAGGTTGGAAAAGACCCCTAAGCCTCCAAACCTCAGATGTGATGTGGTATGAAGACTTTTTTTTTTAAATTTAGGTTGGGTTTTTTGCTTGTTTGTTTTTATCATGTGGAAAGTGCTGTACCGGTATCCACAGAGGGGTTTTATTGTATTATAATGCACTTTTTAAAAAGATCTACTTCATTTCAGTGTGAAAATTCCACTCTCCCTGCACCCAGTTTTGTTCAAGCCCAGGTGCAGAATCTGATAACTTTCCCTTGAACTTCACATGGTTAATATGAGAAATGGAATTTATTATGGTGGGGGGTGTTTTGGTTTAGTTTGTTTTTTTGTGGGTTTTTTTTAACTGTTACCCAATCATGACATTCCTAAAACTTTAGCCCTGAAATCTCGGAGGAAAGCAGAACTTTTCCATCTCCTCTAAAATCAGAACTGTCTCCTCTGTGAAAGCAATGCCATGGTTGGGAAATACAGGGATCCACAAGAAGGTTTTTCTGGTTCTAAAAAGTTGTTTGGGTTTTTTTTCTCCAATCTGATCTGTCACTTTTGAGTTTGGTCCTAGTCCAAATCTAGCAGCAGCTCAGCTCAGGTTAAATGCCTCAATTGTCCAGAGCTGAGGGCTTCTCCTCATCCAGCCAAGACTATCAGGAATTGTCTCCTCTCATTCCCACTTTCCCAGGTGCCTCACTGGAATTGGTCTCAAGACTGAGAAGGAATCCTGGTCACAGTCTTCTCTAAGGTGGGCAGAGTCTCTCTCCCTAAGGAACATATCCCATTGCTTTTGTAGGAATTGGGAGAGATCCCTAAAGTTAGATCCCAGTTTTTGTAATGCCAGCAACACATCCTGTGAAGATCTGTGGAAGTCCAGATCTGTTTTGTGAAGAGATGGACAAGGTAGGATGGGAATTCCCAAAGTAAAGTTTCATTTGTGGAAGTCTCTCAGAAAATTATTTTGTTGCTGTGTCTTTTGGGAATGTCCAACAGCCAGCCAGGGAAAGCAGCAGAAGTTTAAGGGATGTGGCTGATGCATTTTATTGTAGATAAACCTGGATTTGGTTGTGGGGACACTGCAGCCACCCAGACCATGCCCTTTGCTCAGTGCCCAGAACATTTCCAGAGGAGATTTACTCTGTGCTCTTTTGTAGAAGTGATGCTTTACATGAATTCCTGTTGATCCAAATTTGATCATTTGATATATTTAATGGGCATCTCCATTTCCACTCAGAAAATCTGAAACTGCAGATCTACCTTAAGGTGGATCATTCTGAGGGAGAGCTGAGGCAAATCTTTTCCCTGAGGGGTCAGCCAAAGAAACAAATCTTCTCTTTCCTCTGGGAAAATTCCCAAATCATCTTGTCTGTAATTTCTGTAGTGTTACATCTTCATTGTTGGTTGTGTGGCAGCACAAAAATAGAATTGCAGGAAAATTTCATTGCAAACTTTCTGCATTGTCAATCTTGTTGATTTTTAACCAAAAATGATGATTTTCTGAAGGAAAGAAGGAAAGGAATAGGACATAAATCAGGAAGCAGAGCTTTCTCTTAGTTACCCAATGATTGTTGCTTGCATTTGCAGTTGCTCGGTATAGATCCACCTGTATGTTTTTATATCTACAAATTTATTTCAAGATCACTTCTCCAGTGATTTTGAGGGAGTAGTAAAGAAGTATTTTAAATCTGACTTAAATATAGAGAGCTGCCTGTTGACATTTAATCTCAGCCTCGTTTAGGTTGGAAAAGCCCTCCAAAGCCATCGAGTCCAAGGCCACCACTGTCCCAATGTCCCCAAGTGCTGCATCCTCATGGCTTTTAAATCCCTGCAGAGGATTTATTATTTAAGCAGGAGCATTGTTTTTCCAGAGGTGTTGGTTTGAGCATCCTTTTGATGGCATTGTCACCACTGTGCTGTCAATTGTCACCGATCCCTCCGTTCCCTGTGGGGACCTCCATCTATCCTCTAAATTTCATCTCCACTCTTATTAAAAATAGATGGACTTTCTGCTTCCACTACATAAATAAGGTTTGGAAAAAAAAAATAAAAAAAAAATCTCAACTTGATTGTCACAGAGACTTTCAAAACCTTCAAAACTTCCTGACAGCAAAACTGGATTTTAATATTTCAGCCCTGCATTGCCATCAGTGCCACAGCTCTGTTCCTGACAGTCTCTTTCATATCCAATTTCCTTCCAGACTTCTGCGAGTTCTTGGCTTGAAAGAGTTCCTTGACAGCAAGACAAGCTGCTTAATTGCATGAAATGGGGAAAGAAAACTTGCATGGGTTTGAATTTTGCACCTTTTAATTTGTCTCTTTTCCACGGCATCCCTCCCCTGCCTTGACCCAGAGGTGTGCTGCTATTTTGGGAGAACAGTTGTTTCACCTTGGAGCCGAGTTGTAAACACCCCCAGAATTTTGGGAAATCCTCTTAATTTCCCAAAGGCTGGCCTGTGATGGAGGCAATTCTCAGAGATTCACAGAGAGCAGGTAATTGATGATCTTTGAGGACGTTGTCTCCATAGATTCCTGCTCCAGCTTCCTTCCCTGTTCCTTTAGAATATAATTTATGGCTGGTACTCAGAGGAGGTCACAAAAAAAAAGAAAAAAAAAATCCTGGAGACAGATGGGAACTCCCACCCTTTTAAAAAAATTCCATGTGAGGTTCCCTGCCACTCCAAAAGTTGTAATTAGTGAATATTCTCAGGCTTGCCAACCAGAGGTTGGAATTTGTGGATAAATTAAACTTGAGGAACAGCTCATGAAGTAAAATTTCCTTCTGTAGTACTAAAAAACTTAATGAAAACCCACCTGGCATTTAAATGTCAGGGGTGTGGGGTCATCTGGGAACTTTTGATGGTGCTCAGGGCAGATATTGATGTTTTTATGGCTCTGTGAGTGGCAGGCAGGTCAGGACTTGTCAGCCTGTGACAAGCAATGGACATTAACAGTAAAAACTGGGAGAAATCAGTGTATTGGAAAGCCAAAAACCCAGTCCTGTTCTAATCTTCAGGATTATAAATTTCCCTGGTTTTATTTTAATGATTTTAAGCAACTTCTCCAGATGAGTTTTTTTTATTTTCTCCAGAAGGGCTTTTTAAATTCCAGTAGAATGCAGGATTGTGCATGGCTAAAATCCACCCTTGTAATCCCAAAGTGATGTTTGATAGCCTCAACCTTTACAGGACAGATGGCAGGAAAAGGAAAATTTTCTACTGTATTTCACTGAAAATATCAGTTTTAACAAGGGACAGAATTTGGAATTAAGGGTGAGACACCATAAAACCATGAAAGAAGTGCTTCAATAGCCACTCACTGCTGATTTTCAGCAGCATCATTCAGCATCACCTTGCCCAGGAAATATTTTTCACCAAAGCCAGAAGAAATCAAAGCACTTTGAGGCAAATATTCCTCTGTCTGTGTGTTTTAGGAAAGAAACACTGGCAACAAATCAGTATTTTTAGCACTACTTTTAGTGGTGCTATTGGAATTAATTGAACAAAGTTACTACATTTTAAAACTTACTATATTAAGACACAAAAATGTTGCTGGAAAGTTCCTCGTGGCTTGTTTTCCATCCTAAAATTGGATGGATATTTAAATCCAAACCTGTGTGAGAGAAGTTTCACTCCTCAGTGTTCATTTAGCAATTAAAAATCCCAATTTTGACTTCAGACCAGCAGTTTAAAATCTGCTGATACAAATCCTTCAACACAAATTTTCCAGCTCCAGAAGAGGTCAGGACTAAGTGAATTTCAGCACCTAGAAAGAGGAGTTTAATCCAATTTAACTCAAGTTTAAATTTGGACAGATGCAATAATTTGTTGGATTGGAGTTGTTTTCATGTTCCACCAGGAGAGAAACTCCTTAGCAATAAATTGCAACTCTTTCATTAAGCAAAAAACTTGTGATTTCCAGAAAAATACCATTTTTTTGCTATTTGTGGTAGGAGATCAAAGGACTGCACAGCTTTGCAGCCATCTGAAAAGTAGAAGTTTATTTCTAAATTTATTTCTAAGTAGAATTTTATTTTAAAAACTAATTTAATGCTAATATTTAGCTTTTTAATAGAACTATTATTATGAATTATGTTAATGTGAGATTATTGTAGAATTTTTAATTTAATATTTAACTTCTTAATTTCCTTAACATCATTTCCTTCAGTGATAAGATCACATTTTCTAGGACAAGATACAAGTGCAGGTCTGGTGGAATGAAAATTGAGATTTTGTGCAATTTAGTGTTTTCCAGGCTGCTTGATGGAAGAATATAAGGAAATCTTAGTGGCTACTGTGTGGCCCAGGAATTAATTCCTGATTTTCTCTGTTCCTTCCAGAGGGAGTGCATCTCCTCCTGGATCTGATGCTTTCAGTTTTGCAGCTCTGGAGCTATTTTAAATTGCAGTGTTTGTGAATACCAGGGAAAGATGCAGCTTTCACTGCTCTCAAGAAGGCCACCAAACAGATTTTTCTAAAAATCAGCTAATTAGAGCAGTAAATTAGATTAGACCAGGCTCTTCTCAACCACCTACGAGCTTCTATCCTGGAAATCTCCCAAGAACTCACAGCCACGAATCCTTGTTTTTCTTTGAGGGAAGATAACCCACCAGCTGACCAAAACTGTGCTGGTGAACTTTGTAATTAATATTTTGCATGTGTTCATAAAGCTCTCAATGACCTATTTTTAAATAATGGGAAATGAGAAACCCCTCTAGGAGGGTCAGGCAGATCAGAAATCATCCATGAGGCAAATGAAGGGCCAAAATCCATTTTAACTGAACCCGCTGAGAGCATCTCCACTCAAAGCCTGAAACTAAGTTTAAAACTAAAGCTGAGACTTTGAGGGGCTGGACCAGATGAAAACCCACCAGCTTTTCTATTTCGAAGCCGAGTCCTGTCAATTTACCAAAATCCAGCTCATTAATCTTTATGCAAATCAGCACTGCAGTGCCTTTTGGGGTGTGGGCATCACTTTGTAGCCCTCCCGTTAAAGCGTGTGATTAATCCCAGCCAAGTCAAGCCCACCAATTAGCACCAGCTCATTTTCCTCCTCTTCCAGCCTGTGCCTCCTTTGTTGCTCTGCACGTTGTTCATTAGTTGGTGCACCTCGTGCCAATTAGGGAGCAGAGGCACTAATTTGATCATCTGGAGAGTTCCTCCCAAGCTCCTGCGGAGTCAGCGGAGACGCGGCCGTTCCTCCAGGGCGCTCCAGCTCGGCTTGGTACTCCCGTTCCCCCTCTGGAGGAGCCTCCTGCTTCCCATTAACTAAAGGGAAAGCCTTGATCCTGAGGCAAAGGATGGCCCAGCTCAGCCCCAGTCCTGTTTTAATGAAGGAATCCCAGGCAGAGCTTGGCTGGGGAGTTCCAAGGCGGAGGCGTCTCCTGAGTGAGCAGAAACACGGACACCACCATCCCACCCCACCTTTCCCAGCTTGGCCACGGCTTTCCCAGTCTCTGTGCATGGCTGTGCTGGTCCATAGGATCAGTTCTGTCCATACTCACAGCAGTTCCCTCTGGGAAAGCTCCTGTGTTTCCTCAGGACACCACTGCCCTCACCAACACAACGCCAGGGAGGAACGGGAGCGATGAACCTTTCCAGGAGTCAAAATCCTTAAGTGGTGTTGGACGTGGCACCTCTTTGATGGAATTCATGTTTAGGTTGGAAAAGACCTTTGAGTCCAGCCACAAGGCCAATTTCACAGGCCTGTCCCTTGCTGTGATTTGAAATGTCCACACTGAGCTTGCACTAAAACTGACCCTAAAGAGAAACAACCACTTCGCCTTGCCCACCATTGCTCCCCTTTTATTCCAACTTTTTAAAGTCCCAATTCCCTGTTAGGATCTCGGAGCAGACCTTGGCTGGTGAGACAGAACTCAACATCCAGCGCTGTAAAGTGAGGTGAATCCTGGAAGGTTTGGGACAACCCAACCTGACCAGTAACAGCTGAAAAAGAGAGCAGCCTGTGAGTGGATTTAATAACTTTTCATATTTAAAATTGCCTTGTCATTTGAGTAACGAGCTCTCTGTGTTTTCTGCTGGAAAAGATCACCATGGAGCTTTATTTTTGGTGGGGTACCCGCTTGGGCAGCCCAGGTGTGTTCTTAACTGAAGCCAAATCATTAACCTTAATACAATTTTTAAACAATTATTAAGCTAATCGGATGCAAATTAAACAAAATGAACCTATAAATATATGTGTTTTTCAAATTAGTAATTGGATTTTTTGATGATCTTTGGCTTGACATTGATAAGCTGCTTCTCATAACAGTCTAATTAGGCAATATGTAAACTTTGGCATTCGGTTCTGTCCTAGTGGCTTTTTCAAATGATGTTTGTAAAATTTGCAATTTCATATTACAGATTAAAAATTAAAAACTGCAGGAGGCTAACATTAAAATGAGAATTCATTTCATGGAAAGCCCTGTAGACAAAATTCACCCTAATAGAATTGTGCATAAGGGGCTGCAAATCATGATCTATAGTTACACAGGGGAAGGCTTGTCAAAACCAGTATTGTTGGCCTGTAGTTCTATTCACAGTATTAAACCCATCAGCGGAGTCACTTTGGGGAAAATGCGAACATTATCAAAGAACAGTAAATTAGCAAGAAATTAAAGCATATACCCTTGCATTTCCAAAACAAAAGATCCCTTCATTAAAAACCTTTCATCAGTGGTTTAATATTCATAGCAGTAATTTGCATAACTAAATCAGTTTTCACTGATGAGAGACGACCAAAGTTTTTTTTTTTTTAGGTT
>VWYO01026796.1:6736-92804 GCA_013400275.1 Rhadina sibilatrix | reverse complement strand
GGGGCGGAGGCGCGCCCGGGAAGAGGGGATGTGCGGGCGGGTGCCCGGGGCGGCGGGTGCGTGTCGCCTGGGCCCTGCGTGGATGTCGCCGGCGGGATCTCCCCGAAACGCCCGGCGGGGCGGGGGCTGCGCGCAGAGGTGTCCCCGCCCGGTGACCCGCCGGAGGGCGGGGGCCGCCCGGCGGCGATGCTAAGAGCCGCGGGAGCCGGCGGCACCCGGGTGCCGTGGCCGTGGGCGGCCCGGAGCGCGGTCCGGGGGCCGAGCGCATCCCCGGCGGGCGGGAAGCGCAGCTCTCTCGCCGGCAGCGGCTGATTCGGAGCTCTGTTGAAAAATCCCCACTTTATTCCGTCACGATTAAAAATGGAGTCCTGCTTTTCGGTCAGTTTTGTTTGCCGTTGTACAGCAGTTGGATTTGTCAGGGTAACGTGCTCACTTCGCATCAACCATTTTATGCTGCTTTTGGTCGGTGGGTTGGATTTTTGGTTCGGAGCGGTTTTGGTAAGGTGGTGTCTTGCAGAAACTTGCATAGCATTTCGTGTTTGTTTTGCTGCAAAAGCATGTGTCAGGCTAAAACTAAAGGCAGGCAAAGACTTTATTACAGGTTTGCTAAGCCAAAAAACCCCACCTGTTAGGTCTGCTGCTAGGTTTACAAACTGCGGTGCAGAGTCCCTACTCTTCACTTTTTTCCTCTCCCAAGTTGGATTTCAGGTTTTTGCTCTCCATGCTTTTCAAAAAATGGGAGGGTGGCTACAACTGGTATTATGCTTTTTGGCTGTTGTTTTGCCTTTTGCTGTTAGAAAGGCAGTTCCAAGTGTCTTAGTTTGGTTTTCAAGATGTCTGATTCCCATGTATTATTTAGTGGAAAGTTTTCCTTGGAAATATTATCAATTAATTACGAATCACTTTAGCTCACAAGGTCTTTGCCAGACTGCTTTTGTAAGAGTATTTCTCCAGAGAATCATGGAGAATGATTAGAATTTCCTTTTTGGGTTTGTTTCGAGTTTTTTCTTTACTGTTTGCTCTGAGAGAGTGAACAGGGGGAAAAAAAAGAGAGGTTGACAAGTGTTAGAATATTGCTAGAGTATTTTTATCATGACTTCAGTATGGTAATGTAATATCACCAACATCCACATTGCAGTTGGCTTTTCTTTGGTTGGGGAGAAGCAGTGTTTTGAATTTTTTTTTTTTTTTTTTTTTTGCTCAGGCACAAGTGGCAGAAGTGGTGCATTTCTGGTGTGGCTGTATTGCCTGGGGATGATGAGGTGGTGTTCCATCTGCAGATGCTACAGGAGGTGGTGCCAGTGAACACTGGCAGTGGTACAGCTCGCTAGCCAGACAGGTTGTCAGTCTTCCTCAGTTGTGAGACTGTGTGTCCCATGTGCCTGACATACCCTTTCCCTGTGCTGTCCTGCTTCCTCAGAAGTTGTGGCTGCCTTTCTGGCATCTAACCTGAGGTGCTCCTTTATTCTCTCTCTCTGCTTCCACATGACTTCAGTGGTCAGAAACGTCCCTTGACTCTTTCACTAAAGCTCTCACTTCCTTTTTTACCCCTTCACAGCAGAGTGCAACCTTGGCTTCAACATTTGCTCTACGGTGCCTGGTCAGCACACCTGATCTTTGCTTTGACAGGATCATTGCATCTTGTCATACCTTTCTTTTCAGATGTTTATAAAGGCTGGAGGGGTAAATGTGGTTGCTAGCTTTATTTTACACTGGCTACTGCCTATCAGATAATCCTGAGCTGTAAGTTTCGTAAATTGTATTCTCACTGGTAAGTGCAAAGCTTTCAAGAGTTTTGGTTCAGGTTGTGCTGCAGAATTGGGAATCTGGCTCATGTGCAGGGAAAAGATTAGACAATGATAATGGATTCCCTCAAGTCTTCAAACCCAGTGAATCTGAAATGAAGCTCTGTAGTGTAGCCACAGCCCTAGAGGCAACTAGCCCATTACTAGACTCCAGACATTTGTAAGAGGCTGTGCACTAGAGGGTTGCTTGATCTCTAAGCAGTTTATGGAGGATGTAGCCTGCTGCAGTGAGTGGTGGGGTTAATAGAGTTCTGCTGTGCACAGTCAAGTCCTGACTGTTCGTGGGGGACTATCTGGGTTGTGGATTAAGTCTGCTGGGTTGCAGGGAAGCTCCTAGCAGTGCTGCTTTTGGACTGTGCAGCTGCATGCTGTGACTCGTGCTGCCCAGGCTCACTGGTCCTGTGAGACCCCGGGCTTGCTCTTCTCTTCTGCATTGTCACCATGTGCTGCCCTAGCAAAATTTGTGTGTGTGTGGTATCACTACTCTTCTGCTCCACCTGTATCCTGGAAAAGCAGTGGATGATCATAATGACATAACCTGGTTTCTTTCATTTGTGTGACGAGACAGAAGTATGTGGAGATGAA
Organism: Rhadina sibilatrix; assembly: GCA_013400275.1. Taxonomy (NCBI): domain Eukaryota; kingdom Metazoa; phylum Chordata; class Aves; order Passeriformes; family Phylloscopidae; genus Rhadina; species Rhadina sibilatrix. The sequence goes on along the minus strand of VWYO01026796.1, from coordinate 90,414 downwards.
AGCAGCAGACTTAACAGTTGAAAATGTCTTTGCAGGCCTTGGTTTTGCATCATGATGTCAGTGTCTAATTATGCAGTCACATCAGGACCCTGCTTCACTCATGAAGAGATAGTGATTCAGATACGGGGTTTTTTAAGTTTTCACAGTTTGTTGTGTGGTCCATGGATTATTTCTGCCCTTCATCCATGTGGCATAATGAAATAGAATTTTTAATTTCTTCTGGGCTTCTCTATGCTGCCCTGACTAGCTGTGCCATGTGATTGGGAACTGCCATGGAAAATTCTTGTTCACTTTTACATTTTGATAAATTTTACCTCAATCCCTGCACAATTTTCCCTTTAAACAATCAGACAGTTTTTGGCATGATGACTGAGAAATGTCAGCAGACTTTTCTCCTGCGCCAAGTGGGCATTTGTTTGTGAATTTTCTGTGGTGTTTCAATTTTTGCGAGTTAAGAGCTCAGACTGTGCTTGAAGGGTTCTAGACTCCCACAGGGGAATCGGGAAGGCTGAGAGCATAACCACGGACCAGATGTGATGGCTTTTCTCACCTTGCACTCTCAATTTCTCAGCAGGTATCGGGATGATGCCTGGAATGGTGATTCACATTCTCTAGCTATGTCCTCCATTCCTGTATCTTCCATCGGACCATATGATAGATTAATCTTGCTTGACCAAAGTGCATCCATTTTCTGCACTAAGTGATGCACAGGTCATGGAGAGGGGGTTATGGGGTGTGGGTGGAGTAGTTTAACAGTATCACAGTTCTCAGGGAAACTGAGATGTGATGTCACAGAAAGCCTCATTTCTTAGATTACCTGTCTTCAGACTGATTGAATGATGTTTCTAAAAAAAAAAAAAAATAATTTTTATAGTTTTCTAGCTAGTTTTCTGGGTTATTTGTCATAAAATCTGAGCTAATATCTTACAAAGTTATACCAGCAACTGCATGGGATTTTGCACTTACTCCATTGATGGCAGTGTTCCTGGTGGCAGTAGTTGGTTGCCTTCATCTACAGACAAAAATGAATGTAACATTTTGTGGATACTTTGCCCTGATCATGAGAAGAGAAAATCCACGGAGTTTACTTTCAGATCTGAGGCTCTGAATAGGAGGCTATTCTGTCTCTGCCTTGCTGAGGCTGGACACTTTCAGACTCTCTGCTCCAGCTGTTTTATCCCATTATCCTCTAAATGTCTTGCTCTAGTCTTGACATACAATTGTTTCTGACCCTAATATTTTTATTCTATCCATTTTCTTTGCTTTGTTTCCATTCTTCATGTCACTGTCCAGTAGAGCCAAGTCCTCTTTTTTGGCTTGGTGGTCCCTAGCTTAATATCTTGCTGCTTCGTCCCCTTGTTGTTGTCCCTCTGTTCTCTCCAGCACTGGTGCTGTGAAAAGACTAGAGAAAAGAAAAAGCTGTGTCTCCTTAGCTGTGCTTTTTCCTTTAAGATGGAATTCATTAAAGCCAACCAAATTGAACAAAAAAACCCAAAAAACAAAAACAAAAACAAACAAACAAAAAAAACAAACAAAAAAACCCAACAAAACCAACCAAAAACAAACAGACAAAACAAATAACCCACACACACACAAAAAAAACCAAACCCCACGGCGTAACTGTCTTTAAATCACTGTCCTACAGTTTACTGGCCACTTGTTTTAAGATCTCTTTTTTTTCCTCCTCCCATCGTAGGTAAGCCCTTAAACTGCACAAGTGGCAGAATTTGAGGATGAGTTGGTGGGTTGACAGGTGGAGCTCCTGGCAGAATTGTGTGCTTTTGAACACTTCACCTGGGTTTCACAAATTTGTAAGACTGATTTACTTTCAAAAAAAAGTGTTAATGTAGGAAAAATGTATGGGGGGTGTATGCAATTAGCACAGCAGTGACTAATGTGTTGAATGCTGTGACTGGCCAACAGTTATGATTCACTAAAAAAATATATCCTGTATGTGGGATAGTTAAAGAGGGACAGAAAATTCATCAATGCAATGTTTAATTTAAAAATGTGCTTTCAGAGAATGAATTGTTGAAGTATTTAAGCCTGGATTAATATTTGCTGTCAAATGTTCCCTGCTGCATATAACATCCGGTTCCAGTTTGGCACTCTAGTGATGTTCAGTATTGGCATCTTCTGATTATTTAGCCTGAGGGAGTCCCATTGGTACCAGTGAGACCACCTGGAAAATTAAGTTTCTATTCTGTTGCAATGACTACAAAATTTAATACCTATTAATTTACTAAGGGGACATCATTTTGCCTCATAATACCATTGTGGTCTTCTAACTGCAGAAATCAATTGAATGCAAATTTCGCTGTCTCTATCAATGCAAATCAGATTCAAAAGAACTTTAATGTTAGTTTTAGGATTTTTAAAACTATGCAATTACATGCTTTGGTAGCAAATGCAATTCATGTTCTGCAAATCTTTGCAAATGGAATCATGTTCATGGTGTTACTGAGTAAAATAAATATTATCCTTTCATGCAGGCAAGCCCACACCCATTTAACTTTGGGTTTTTTTAAGTTTGCTATCAAAATGGTTATCAGAGCCCAGACAGCATTCTATGTTCATGTGATTGGTTTTTGCTCAAGTGTAGTGCTTTCATGAGTAAGGTTTAGACTTGATGTTTGCTCTGTTTCATACAAGGAAATACAGTTTTTGAACTGATTGCTTTGCTTTGTCTGTAGTCATCCCATGTCTTACTCCCAGTGATCTAACAAGTAGTGACAAAATGATTTCTAGCCCTTGGAGACATTTGTAAGTTTTCTTCAGCCTTGCTTACAGCCTTGCATTTTGAGACATCCTTTGATATTAAAGTACTGTCATGGCTGGCATATGTCCATCCTTCTCTGCTTTTCTTCCTGCAGCATGTGTGAGGGAAAAAAACAGAGGAAACCTTGCATTCAGCTCAGATTTAAATACTACAGCTAATCTTCAAGGTGTCTAAATTATAACAGGATTAGTAGGGCATGGGTTTTCTTTAAACTGTTTTGATAGAAATTCAAATAATTTCAAAGAGGCCTCTTGAAGCAGTAATGTAGTCACTGGAGTGGGTAATTCCATTTTGAAAGCTTGTGGGATTTCGAGTGGCGTACTGGCATTTCCTGGTAGACTTCAGTGACATTTATCTTGGGAGCATTCACTTCAACCTTTATGTCTTTTTCTCTCTTTCACTCACAGTCTATCAGTCCTTCTTCCTGGGCTTGAGAGGGCTGTTGCTGTTGTTCCTGTCTCAGATGCCTGCTGGGAGAGGAGGTATTTTCTGTTGGAGCCTGGCTATTGAGTGTGCCTGGCACTGCCCATCTGCCCTCCTGTGCTGCCCGTTATGGGAGCAGTGTGCAGCGGAGGTCTCTGTGTGCCACGCAGGTGGTGCATACAGGGCTGGGAGACAGCATGGCATTGTGAGGGAAATGTCTATGGGAACCAGCAACTCCACATCAGGAGCCGCTGTCCTGAAGAGATGCTGGGTACTGCATCTCCTGTTTCCTACCAGCTTCTTTAGCCTGGAAAGTAAGGTACAGTCTGTCACACTGAAACTTGGGAAGGATAGATGGATGACACCAATATCCCTAGGTTTGAAAATACAAGAGGTGCTGATGCCACTTGATTCAACCTGCTTTCCTTTCTCTCTTGCCTTCTTGTGCTTTTGGACTGGGTGTTGTGGCTAGCTGGCTCTCAGTCTCAGCAAGTCCAGCCTGCAGTGTTTGCATCTGTGCTTGGCATTAGGGCGTCTACTGCATGACAGTTCTCTCTCTTTCCAGCATGAGTTGGAGCTTGCCTCTGAAAACTTGCTAGGGCAGGTGCAGTAGAGTTTGCTTTAGTTATTATGAGAATGACTGTTTCTTACAGCACCAAGGTTAGTTCTCTGTAGCAGTTCAAGTTATTAAAACATCTTGGAAGGCTAAAGTGAGAGGATGTAATAGTGCAAGTGCTTTTCTGTGGGGACAGTTCATGTGCAGACTAAGCAACAGCCCATGTTCAAAACACATCAAGGCCCACCAGTCTTGCAATAGTCATTAATCTCTGCATTCTGGTAGGACTCATCAGAAAAATCTGTGTGATGCTGAGAAGTCTTCCTAGTTGGGGCATGATTGCTTATGGCACAGAGAACCAATTGTCTTCTGAACCTGATTGAACCAATTCAGAATTCACATGGGAGTATGGGGGTTACATAGTTGTCCTGGTACTGATACAGGTGGAGGCTTAGGTCTATTCTCTGGGGATATTTCTAATTGTATTCAGGTGTTGCTGCACAAGCCAGGGCAAGATTTCTCCTATACAGAGAGGGTCTATACATCCCAAGCAAAAGCCAAAGTTTTTCTTTGTGATTGTTTTCTGTATTTGAACAACACATCTTAAGTGGAAAGAAACTGGCTAAGTTGGCTAGATGATAATTGTACAGATTATGGTGATTTCTACAGGACCATACGAATTGTCATGTTGGGTTTCAGCAGCGTAGGCAGTAGGTTCAGCCTGGAGCACAGATGGCTGTGTAAACAAGCTACAAAATTATTGTGCACATGTAAGTTCATATCTTCCTTAGTTTGTATGGTTTCAATCTTGATTTTCTGCCTTACTTTGGTGAGGTGATGGTTGAGCTGGGAGTGGGTGGTTGAATGAGAGCTGCAGATAACTGTATCACATGCTGGTTGCTGATTTCATAAACAGGCATTAGCTCAGACTGTGTTGTTATTTAGAAGGTGTTAACATGGCAGGTATGAGTTAAGCCTTCATGATTTCCATGGTATTTTCCTGCTGCTGTGAAGTTGCTAGGTGTGGTTTTTTTGATTTATTTTCAAGAGATTGCTTTGGAGGTCAAGTGTGAAGTTAGCATAAGTGAAGTGCATTGAGATGCTTCTAGCAGCTACTGAGCCCTCTGGGAGTCCCATCACCTAAATTCTCAGAACCAGGGTTTAGCGGCTCCAAATTACCCGAAATCTTTTCTAGGGGAAGGTGATCACTTTGTGTTACTACTCACTTAATAGAAGTAGTGACATCTTGCACATGGGGTAAAGCATGAAGGAATTGGGCTGCTTATGGCTTTGTTACCTTAAATCCCTTCTGAGAGTACGTGTTGCCTGCAGCTTCATGCTCCTTGGGGGCAGGACTGAGCTCTGGATTGGCACCTATTGACAATGTCAATAGATATAAAGCTATCGGCCAGACTGACCCCAGACAGCTCCTCATTGCAATGGCAGTGGCTCTGTCTGTTGGTTACTGAGAATGGACTGCTGGCCTTGGCTTCTCTTTCCAAGAGTGAGGGAGTCTTATGGCACAGAAGAAAGCCTGCATTAAAAGTGACTTACCAGGTACTGGTACTTACCAGGTACTTCCAGAATCCTCCTGGAAGCTTTCGTCTTGATCATTCGGCAAAGATTGCTTAAAAAGTTTTGAAGATATATCCGTCATCATCAGTGAGTGTTACCAGTATAAGCCCTGAGCTCAGCTGTTTTGAAAGACTTCTCTTACTGTTTGTCAGCTGTTATTTGTTGTTGCTGCTCCACTGAAGATCCAAGCCTGCCTTTTGGATCAACTTGTGAAATGTTTTTTCTCATTGCATTCTTCTGCTGCACTTAGGTTCTTAGGAAAGTGGCCAGTCATTTCTGAATTGCCATATTTTATGCACTAATTAACCAGTTACGAGTATGACACCTTGGTAATCTTTAGAATATTTGATTGTATTACAAGGTTTAACAAAGCAAATACATCAGACACTTAATTCAAGTTTTCTCTTTTTGCCTGTTTTGTTGTGGTGGTGGTTTATTTTCTACAGCTGCATTACAGTATTAGTGCAGTAATATTGTATGACTTCAGTTAAAATAATGCTATGCTGATGGCAGAGGAAATTCAGAAGATTCATGCAGATGGTTGGTAGGGAGTGGCCTTCCCCAGGAATGACTCAGCTCTGGTTCAGGCTGGCAGAGTGAACGGTTCCTAGCTGTGGAAGGTTGCGAAGAGAGTAGTATGTGTGGGAAAGCAGGGTAGAGGTTAAAATGCGTGGGTTTTAATGTATGTGTCCCACAGGCACCCTTCTGGCCTAGGTAATGGCAACTAGTGTGTCCTTGGCATAGATGATGAGATGCTAGAGTAACAGACCAAGAGCAGGCCATAGAAAGTGTCTTGCAACTAATCTGGTGCCAAGACCTTTCCCTTTTTTGGGGGGGTAATTTCTTTTTCCAGATCCATAACAACCTACTGTTGCCTGAAAGTTGTTTTAAGATGACAGTAGGGCTGTCTCGTCCAGCCGCCACCGCACTTCCCTCTCCCTCTGCCCCCAGCCTCACATGTTTAACACCTCCCTTGAGTTTTACCAGAGATGGCAAATCTGTGCAGTGAGCTGAAACCTGTGCCGACGAGTATGGGAAATAATTATCTGTTTCTGTTCACTGACTGAAAAACTCTGGTGCTTAACACAATGGATAATGTGGGAGCGTAGCAGGGGAAGAGCGAATTTTGCTTTAGGCGTCTGCATTGAGGACTTGCAACAAATGAGAGCAGTCACGAAACTGAAGCCATGGAATCATTGCATTTGGCTTGCTGGGTGCATCTTTGGTTTTATCATGGGCGTGTAAACAGGAGTAAACAACATTCTCCTTAATATACTTCACCAGAGGGAAGTTCCTCAGGCAGCTGTTGTTCTGCTGCTTTCATTTGGGTCATGAAATGGGAAGGGTGGTCTTCATATACTGCCTTTCTTTTTTATTAAAAGGTAGAACCAGTTCATGTGGGAGGATTTTTTCTTTGTTGAAAGAGTATTTCTCAGATGTTCTGTCTCTATTCCTATTCCTGGCTTTGATGGATGTTTATAAACCTGAACAGAAAAAAACGGGAAAAAGCCAAATAAACCCATCCAGCTTCCTTGCAGTCTTCTGTCATAATCTCATTTTTGAAAGAAAAGTTAATTTGATGGTGGCTCTGTCAAACATAAAACACAACCTTGTTTAAACAGTGAGCTATCTTTGCACAAATGTACTCGTGTCTGGAATATTGTATGTTATTTCTGTTTTAGAAGACATTTATGTACTGCTCCTTCCAACTATTTTCAAAATCACTGTTCCAAATCACTACAGAGGAATATGAGAAAACACTTATTTTTTTTATGTGGAAACATAACGTCTTGAAAGAAGCAGCATGCGCTTGTAGTTGCAACTTGACAGCCTACGTTGAAGCTGTTCTGCTACACAAAACTGCACGCTGTCTTGTTTTGTTCTCTTAGGCTGTGAAACCCATCTTGAAACTGGGAGTTAAATAGAAATTCTTTTATCATTATTTTGGCAGTCTTTTGAAGGGGGCTGCTGGGAGAATGGATGTTGCTCTGATACCATGTAATCTTTCGTTTTCTGAAGTTCAGTTCCATAGCTTTGAAAACCAGAAACTTTTTAGCTACTTGGAAGCAAATTATATTTAGGTGACAAACCAGTTTGGGGCTATAGGTGTGGATAGCCATATGGATATAGTTTGGCTGTGTAATTTCTGTGTACTTCCCATCATAATCTCTCTTGACAGTAATCGTTAACACCGTCATCATAAAACATTAGGACAATGATTCTAGCTCTGACTTTTTGAAGAATATCTCAAAATTTAATTGTGGGAAGTATAAGGGCTTGATAACAAGAATTTCTTAAATTTTGAATTACTGAAAAAATGTGCTCTCTCTCATGTATAAAATGGTGATTAAATAACCCAGACCACTTTTAAGGGTGTGAATTGATGGGGAGAGCTCTTCACATTACCTAAAATGTGGTTTCCATACTGATCTGAATGCTGTCTCGTTTGCTTCTAAGGCGTATCTGTTGCCATGAACTGGGACCATTGCACAGAAATGGCTGTTTTCTGTTTCTCATTTATTCTTTATGCAGGAGCATGCAGCATGGTTGTGTTTGGCAGGGGACATGGTTACAGAGAAGTCTGCAAGGGATGTTCGGTCGTGCACACTCTGTTTTGTACAGATGCACCTGCTGGAACTTGAAATGTGTGGCAAAACCAAATGCTGGCTTGAGGTTTTTGTATGCTTTTCAGGTAGTGGAAATTTCTGCTTTTTTAAATACAGGAAAACTACAGAAAGCAGTAGAACTTTCTACTGAGACCACTTAAATTAGCCATGCTGGAGTTCTCAGTTTCTGTTGTAGAAATACTGCAGCAATTTAATCAAAGCCTTCTCCAAACCAGCAGACTTGATAAAAGCAAGTCTGTGTCAGTGAGAGCAGGTGTTTTGACTGGCTTGGCATAACCTGTGCTGTGGAGCATGGTAACATGGCAGAGACCTGTTAATTTTATGGAGTAGTTCCTGTGCAGCTACACTGATAGTAGTGAAATGTCAGATGAGTCCCCAGAAGAGGTGAGTAGAGACCAGCTTCTCCTCTTAGCAGTGATGTTTTCCAAAGCAATCTCAGTGCCACCATTTAACAGTTCATTGGAGACTTCTGCATGATGGAAGGCTTTTGTTAAATTAGTTGTTGTCTTCCAGCTGCTTTAGACCTGCTTTTGCTGTGGTGATCATGTGACCAGCCAATTCATACTGTGTAGATAGCAAATCAGATGAGGGAATGTGTGAAAACTCTGTAATCATCTAGTTAACTTAAATGTTGTAGAGGATATGCTGTCCAGCTTGCCTATAGTTACGTTGTGTGGGAAGTTCCTCAGGTAATCTGGCATCTGTAAGTTCTTAAGGAGAAACTGGAGAAGATCTCATTCCACAGTACTTCCATTGACTGACTAGGAAAAGGGGAAAAAGTCTATTGAAAGTTGCCTTTCTTTTAGCCTCTAGACACCCAGTACATGATCATAATTAAGTAATTGCAGACATATTCTGTGGAATACATGGGCTGTGGTGATAGTTTTTGTATTTCAGTCACTTATTTTATTAATTTAATTTTTTTGTCCACATGGTGAAGAATCTATAAACTTCTCAGGGGGCTAGAGATCTTAATGTTTTTGCATACAAACTTAGAAATGTGTTCAAAGGCTATTCAAGGGAACACTTTCCTTTTTTAGTCAGTTAACTATGCCGGTATGGATGAACAAGAATAGTGTCTATATTCAATTCTAGACTTGTCTGTGTAGTACTTTCTCAGCTGTCAGCTATAATTATACCTGGAACTGTTAGAACATTTACTCTCTGAAACACAGTGAGAGAGAGCATAAGTGGATTTTTCGCATGTTCTTTTTTTTTTCCTGCCTTCTTGCAATGGTGCAAAGGAATATGTACCAAAATAGATGAATAAAGGAAGTGCATAAGTAAAAATTGTTCATATTAGTTCCTCCGGTACCTTGCCTCACATATGACTTCTGATGATTTGTCTTTCGTGGGTTCAGTTTAACTGGCTTCACTGAGGCCAATTGCATAAGGATGCTGTAACTGTGAACTATATTTTCAGACCTTAAATATGATGAAAGAAAGACTGGCAATGAAGAAAAGATTTGCAGAGATGTTTGCTGTGGTAGTATGACTTGAAGTTTGGGAGAATGGGTGGGAAAACTCTGAACTGATAAACTGACAGATTTTGTTTCAGAGCAGGTAAGTTATCACTCACTTCTGCTCTTGGCCAGCAACATTATAGTAAATAATAGCAATATTATACTTAATAACACACAGTAAAAGATTGGAGAAGAATTAGTCACTGGTAGCCAGTAAAATTGTTGCTTCTCAAGGACATCACCAAACTTACATGTTCTTAGTGGGCTTTTCAGAGATATGAGACAACCAATAACAATATTTGTCACATGTATAGAAGGAACTTCCACAGAGTTTCTAGCAAAGCCTCTCTTGTCTCTGTTCTCTCCAATTGGTAATATGTTTTTAATGACTGAAAAGTCCATATTTTGATATGAAATAGGCTTTTTCTTCTTTAAAGGAAAGCTTTTGGGAATATGTTTTGCTTGCAATTTATAGGCCACTCCCTGAAGGAAAGGTATTGCAGAGGAACTCTTCTTGCAAGTGTGCCGCTTCTGGCATTAGAAACAGAGACAGATAAATGAAGTGAAGGATGTGGCATCTTGCAGGGAATGTCTCAGGAAAGTTTTTCTGTGCTATTTGTGCCTCTTTCTGTGGTGTAAGTAAGTTTTAAGAACCACAGTAATCTTGAATTTACTGAAGATAGCCTTGAACATTTTGTTTGTTTATAGCCTTTTCCAAAAACTTGCTGGGAAACAGCAAAGATCTGTTGTTGTAGAGCATCTGATTTGTGTATTACTGCTGTAGGGCAGGTGGTGATGGATAGCGAGTCTCTTACTGAAAGTCGGAGTCAGAGCACATTTAGCAGCATAAAACCTCTCATGCTGCTGCAAATCATGTTGTATTATTTGTGCAAGCAGTGATAAGAGTGGGATTAGAAACAATGCAACAGAGTGGTGTTGTTGTTTTTTTTTACCTGCTCATCAGACAGAAATTTTAAATCCTAAGGGAAAAAACTTCAGTCGTGGCCATCTGTCTCCTCAAGGCTCTGTGCACCTCTGCCATAGGTGCTGGGGCTCTGGCCTTCAAGGGAACGTCAGGAAGCTGATTGCTGTGTTCTAGATAGGGTGAGGCAGCACTTGATCATGGAAGACCCTGAAGAAGCCTGCTGATATTTGAAAGCAGCCATACAGAGGTTAAAAGGCAGCCTGACACAGCCCTGTTGGAGCAGTACTTTCTGATGAAGTGGAAGAATTAGGAAGACAGAAATACAGGAAAGAAATAGTTATAATACTTGAGTAAGCATCTGTGGTGCATCTAAAAAGTTCTTACAAAAGCTCCAGTAAAAAATTCCCATTTTCAATGGGAGTCATATGTAGTTTGTGGTACTTTGGTGAGGAACTGGAAAACATCATTGGTTCATAAATGCAGAACATTCTATTGTAGAGCATTTTTGTGTAGAAGCTGATATTGTTGCAGTGAGATATGAAGTAAACTGTTCTTTACTCAAGGATTTAGCAAAGCTGCTACTTTGCTGATAAAACACTGTGTTGCATTTGGATTTTTTCACCTGTCTGTGCTGCAGAACTGTTTAGTTTGTGAAATTTAGCTGTCCAGAAGGTGAGTGGTGGTGATATAGTCTGTATTTGCCTAAGCAATGTAATGAAGGCCCTCCTTTTTGTACTGGAAACATAAGCTCTTTGTGCTGCTTTTCAAAGTTCTCTGCTTCTTCCTTCCCTCCCTAGCTGTTGTCTCTTGCTTAGTCCCAAAAAAAAGATCAATTCCTGCCTCTCCCCATGATTCTGAAGCTGGGCTTACTTGCTTACTTACTTGTGTTGCTTACTTGTTTTTCAAACAGACGTCTCCGTGTGTTCTCCCTATGTTGCCTCTCAGGCTTCAAAGCAGCCCTCCAGAAATATTCACAACGCTTTCTCCTTGCATCTTAAGGCCTTGCAATGGTATCCACAAATGCATGAGGAGGGTTAATGATTCTGAGGTGCTTTGGTTTTGAGTATTAAACAGACTGTAGTGTAATTTTGTTTCTTTATTCATGCATTTCCTTATGTCCTTTCAGGTGCTTATCTCTTTTTGGCAAATACTGCTTTTTGCACTGACCCAGAGCTAGTGCTTGTGGCCCTTTAGTAATACAGGTTGTTAGTAAGAGCTTGTGTGTGTTTGTCACAGTATTTAAAGAAAGTACTGCAATAAATGGGGCATTAAGTTATTAATGTATCTGTTTTACCTTCCACAGAAGCCCCTTGTGCTACTCCACTGATCTGTAGCTTTGGAAGGCCGGTGGACCTGGAGAAGGATGACTACCAGAAAGTTATATGCAACAACGAGCATTGTCCCTACAGCACTTGGATGCACCTTCAGTGCTTCTACGAGTGGGAAAGCAGCATCCTCGTCCAGTTCAATTGCATTGGCAGAGCCAGGAGTTGGAACGAAAAGCAGTGTCGCCAAAACATGTGGACCAAGAAGGGATACGACCTGGCTTTTCGGTTTTGCTCCTGTCGGTGTGGGCAGGGTCATTTAAAGAAGGACACGGACTGGTACCAGGTGAAGCGAATGCAGGATGACAAGAAGAAGAAATCAGTGTTGGAGAAGAGTACGGGAAGGTCCATGACAGAGTCAGCAGAGGAGGCCAAAAAAGGCAGGCCAGCCAACAAGCCACAGAAAGGCTTGAGCAATGACCTGCAGCGGAGGCACTCTATGGACAGGCAGAACTCCCAGGAGAAGGGTGTCATGGGTGGCAGCTACGCCGTCCGCTCGCCTTGTGTGTCTCCTGGCCAGTCCCCGCCCACCGGCTACTCCATCCTCGCCCCCACACATTTCAGTGGCCCTCGTTCCTCACGATACTTGGGAGAGTTTTTGAAGAATGCCATTCACCTGGAGCCCCATAAGAAGAACATGGCTGGTGGGGGCATGTTCAGGAATGCACATTTTGATTACGGGGCAGCTGGCTTGCAAGCACATAGATCGGGACACTTTGATACCCCTGTGCAGTTTCTGAGAAGGCTCGATCTATCTGAGCTGCTCACTCACATCCCCAGGCATAAATTGAATACTTTCCATGTGCGGATGGAAGACGATGCCCAGGTGGGCCAAGGGGAGGACCTTCGGAAGTTCATCCTTGCCGCTCTCAGTGCCAGCCACAGGAACGTTGTAAACTGTGCTCTGTGCCACAGGGCGCTGCCAGTGTTTGAACAGTTTCCGCTGGTGGACGGGACGCTGTTCCTTAGCCCATCGAGACATGATGAGATTGAATATGATGTTCCCTGTCACCTTCAAGGTACAGGTTGTCTGTCACTCATGCTGGGTTTCATTAAATGATGGAGCTGCCTTCTGTGCCCTGTCCCTGCCATTACAGATTTTCATCCCAATTCTGCATTTTTAAGCAGCTCTGTAAAGCTTGAAGTAATGTCTAAAATACTCATGTGGATCAGATTGAAACACTTAGAAGGAATTACAAAAAGATGCCGTATAGAAAGATCCATGCCTTGTGTTTGGGCTTACAACTAAACAAGTTCTGATCTGATTCCTAGGTAGACCATGGGAAGGTTTTCCAGCCAATCTCTTCTGGAGCATATGCATGCTCATTTGTCTGTGGGGAACTTTACTCCAAGATGTGCATCAACCTTTTAAACAACCTTTTCAATTTAAGCATGCTGTGCTGCAGCCTGGGTGAAAGTTGTATTTTTACCACTGATGAGGGTGAGATACCTCTCACCTGTTTTCAGAATAGAGAGTATCAGTTTTGTTTTATTGTGAAGCATTATTTCTTAAGTTTGGAAAAGGCTGTGTTAACACAGGCCTGGAGAGTTTGGATGTAGTAAGCTTTTAATGTGGTGTGTTAAAGCAGCAGTGTAGTAGTGAAGGTTTTAGGCTTATTTTTGACTTTTGGTCTTACTTCCAAACTTGAATGTACTTGAGGTATGTCTTGATTATGTCCTAGCTCTCAGATGAGTTGAGACCATAGCACGTGTTTCTTTTTTCCTCCTAGCGAAACAAATTAATTTGAGCCAGCATGAGCTTTAGCTCTTCCTGAAAGCTGTGGCCCAAACTTAAGGGATCAGGGTGGTACATGGCTAGATGTGCCTGTCCTGCAGCCTGCTGGCAACCAGCATGGCTAAAATAAGTCAGAGAAAGTATTCCTAGTCCGGTGGTCAAAAGCATAGATTTATATGTTGAAAAGTATGTTGGTAAGGGATTAACCAGAGGTATTTTAACATTAAACTTTCTCACCTTTCAATAAAATACATTGTATGCCATGCATGGTCATAATATGTGTTATATAACATACCTTTGCTCAGTAAACTTTGTATTTCATTTTGTTTTCCTTAAATCATTATGCACTAAATCACTAAACTGTATATTCATGCTAACATTATTGTTTCTGTCTTGCCTAATTTAGTACTTTAAGGAGAAAAAGCGATAGGCAAATATAGAAGCCAGAAAAGTTCCAGGCTAAACAGAATATATGTATGTGAGATAAGTGTGCTTATTTGCTTTGGTGGGGAGTCACACAAGGTGCTTGTGATTTTATCAGTACAAAAAGCTGGTTTAGTAATAGTGAAACTCATAGTTTGTTAACATTTTCCACTAAGAATGAAACTGTGAAATTATTTTTTGACCTGAATTATTTCTTAACTGTTGGATGATATATATGAAAACGTTTTCAGACAAGTTGCTATGAATAATTAATTGTTAAAATTTTTTCTTCCTTGTCCTGCGTAAAATGGTTTATTACCAGAAGTACTCTTTGAAATTAAATTAAGTTATGAGGTGCTATTGTGGGCTGTTATTTTCTTTTCAGTACAGAAAATCACTTATTTTACTTCAGGCATATTTAAGATACCAGGTGCCTCATTTCGTATAGAAAAAGTATCCTAAATATTAGGTGGTGGGGGAATGTAGTATTTTAAAGTGCAGAAACAGTGCAGAACTTCACATTGGGAAAGTTATTTATTTTCCTACTCAACACAACTGCTGTATGTGGAGTTGTTTGAACATCACCAATCTCAAGTGTTCACTTCAGGAACAGAGTTTATTATATTATTAGGAACAGAGTTAATTATATATATGTATATTACGTACACTTTAGTTTCATCCCATCATGTTTTCTAGAGCTGAACATGCCGATGTAGAATAACTCCATTTTTACCAGCTCACACTAGCAAATGTGTTTTGTATGTATATTTTAAGAAGACTCTATTTTTTGTTGTTTTTCTAAAATAGTTGGCTTAAAAACCAAAACAAGTAAAAACACAGACTATTAATTTTGGAAATGTCTGGTATAGACTAGTCATAAATTATTAATATTTTGTTCCCATTTTTGTGGAAGAGTTAAAAGATGTGTGTCTTTTGAACTACAGTTTGTGATGTGTTCAGTGCTTTGATGCTAAAGAGCACAAATTGCAATCCAAGGTGAACACATGTCCTGTTTTGTTGCTGATCTGTAACTTCACTAGTGCTTAGCTCTGTCTTACACAGCAGTGCAAAATCTGATATGTTGCAGGATTAGTACTCAGCGTAAGGCCACTTCTAATAGCCAGCTATATACTGCAAATCAATTTAGTCACTACAACTCGGGCATAATCTAGGTGCCAGATCTGTGTAATTTTTGTAGGAATTTTGGGTTTTTTTGGTGAAAGTTGGTCTCAGATTTTGCATTGGTTAGTTTAATCACATGTATGTAGTGAAAATACTTGATTTCTAAGTCGGAGCCACTTGTTTTTTATGGAAATAAATGTAACTCAGTTTTTGAAAGTCATTGTGCATAGAGTCTAAGGTCATGCTAGAGCTCACTATAGTCATAGTTCTGAATGGCATGTTAAAGTCTTTGTGTATGCAATATATAATGTAAATATACTTGTTGTTAATGAACAGTCAGAAGAAAGTATATGAAAAAACTTGCTCTTCTGACTTGCTTTTTTTTCTATGGGGAGTGTTAGGTCGTTGGTTTCCTCTTTGCTGGAAGATACCGGCAAATTGTTAAATGCATCTGTACCAAGTTTGCTAATAAGCTTCAGCACTTCTCTGCTTCTTATGTCAGGTGGGGATGAAGTTAGGGCAGTATTCTGGTTTTGGAAACACAGCAGATGATATTACAGCTTAACCTGGCATCTCCTCTTGGATGTTTAGCAGCTCCTTTCATAAAGTATTTTGCTAAGACCTACCAGCAAATGATGTAAGGGAGAGTGGGCAGGGTGCTGACTAATTCCTGAGTTCTGCATAGCTTCAGTCAAGCCCTGTGTATTTCCTATAGAGAAGTACTTTTTACTTTATCATTCATGCTTTATAAAGAACAAAAAAATGTGATTTGTATCACTAGAGGTCAGATACCACATTGCAGAAGATATCTATTTTAATCTTCTCTTTTTGTCTCCTTAAGATGTATCTTTTCTGTCCGCAGGAAGGCTTATGCACCTCTATGCTGTTTGTGTAGACTGCTTAGAAGGGGTTCACAAAATTATCTGCATTAAGTGCAAGTCCCGATGGGATGGAAGCTGGCATCAGCTGGGAACTATGTATACCTACGATATTCTGGCAGCATCTCCCTGTTGTCAGGTTAGTACCATACATAAGTAAGACTCATAAGGTGAAATTCCACTGACTAGATAAAGTCAAGGCTGTGTATCTCTTCTCCCTTTCCTCCTTCCATCCTTCTTTTCCAGCCTGTACCTATGAGTGCAGTATAAGAGGACTGATGACTAAATAGACTAAAGTCATTGCAAGGGTCAGTGGTTAATACACTTATGTGTTTAAATAAAGCCCCCTTTAAATTCATTGGTAGTTAAATCTGATGTTTCATCACTAGCATCACTAGTGTCAAGTATAGTTCCACATTTTGAGCCAATGTTTCATGTTTCCAGTGTTTTTTAGTTCATAAATTGTGTTTTATCATAATTGTAGCAAAAAGGCACCAAGGGAACAGAAAGGTCTAAGGTGTCTTTGTGCTTGGAGATTATTCAGCTCTCCTTAATCTTTGTTGTGGCTGACCCTGGTGATGGTACTCACCCACCACAGCCTGAAGCAGCTTTGTGTTCATTAAATGCTCACCTAATCTGTGCCTTCAGAGGGGAAGATCCAAGGCCTGGGGCTACTTCAGAGTAGACAGCAGGATTGTTTGTATTCCAGAGAATTAATTGTCCATGTGATGAACAGAGCACTTCTGCTGTGCAGGTAGGGGTAGACAGAGAGACAGATCTCTCTGGGAATGACTCAGTGGTCTGCTCCAGATGCTTGGACACAGAGGTGGACATCGTAGGTCAGGACAAGAGGCTTGCAGAGATGCAGCCATTTGAACTGGGAGCTCTTCATGTTAATGTGCATACTTTAAAGCCCTCTGAAATACCATTTTGTTAATATGCAAAATGACAGTTTATTTTAAATTTAACATATTTACCAAAATGTGTTGCTCAGAAGGCAAGTAGTATTGCTGCTGCTGGTTAAGGTGACATTGGGAGCAATTATAACTACAGACTGATATATTACCTCTAAATTTAGTGTCTCTTGAGGCTGTAACTTTTTTTTTTTTTAAATAGGAAGTTTTAAAGATAAAGCACTGGTACTGACTTACTACCTTTGTAAAAATCAGCAGCTTTAAATCTGAATTGCTTCTGTTGAATGTACAAGAAAAGACTTAAGAGCTCATCATACAAGAGCCTTAATTAGATGATTAATGGACAGTGTGACAGTACATGGTATAAGAACTGACTATAAAAGCATTAGCTGCAGTGACTGTGATTGCCAGATAATAAGCATTATTGTTTCACCATGATTGTTACAGACGATTCTGTGTGTATAGAAGAATGACATTTAAATATGGTATATAATATAATTCCAATTTGTCTTTCTGGATTTATTTTGAATAATTTCATGCCTTACTTCAAAATATTTAATTCTACATCGCAATTTTGCCTGTAGAATAATGAATTGCAGCCATTGTCAGATTACTAATTCTTAGCTGATGTGCTGGACAGTAGTAAAGGAGAAAATACTTTGGTTAAGAATTCCATGAGAACTCATAACCTAGTAGATTGTATTTCTTAAAATTTCTGCTTTTCAAGCAGAGCAGATAGCAGTGAAGCTGTTGATTTGTTTCATTTTGAGACTGATCTCAACAGGGATAGTACTTTAATAATTTCTTACTCTCCTCATTCAGGTAAATCCCTTAAATCAAGATGGCCTAGACAATACTTTTTGTTCTTTTCAGTGGAGAGCTGAAGCTTTCATTAGTGTACTGGGATGTGAGGTTAAAATACAATGCAGCTCACGCCCTCGCTGCTCATTTGCCCTCTTCAACTTCTTTACAGTCTCAAATCCTTTCTGCTTCTCTTGAGTTTTCCAAAGGGCTTGCTGATCTTTCATGCTGCCTGTTGCTTTCTTTGTGTCAAATGGGCTGTGTTTCTCAGCTTGATTTCTTCTGAAGTCTTACTTTTTTGTAACAGTTGAATATTAATAGCTCTGTCCTTCCTCACCTATGACCTTGAATTATTTCTCACATCCACCCAGCTGATGTTACTTCTTCCTCAGCTGGGTTTTGTAGAATAGTTTGTGTGTTGAAGAGATGTTTAGTTTGTATATCCTGATATGTACTATAAATGTTTGAATAGACACAATAACGTGTTGTGCTGATAAAGTAGATCAAGTTATACATTTGTTAAGGCAAAAGATTAAAATGCTGATATATTTCATAGACAGATGATGTTCAAATGTCAACATAAACGGTTGAATTGCATGGCACAAATATGAAATCTCTCTCTTTGCTTCGATACTTCATTAATGATTTATTGAGACATCACTTCTTGCGCTGGGGTAGAGAAATTGATTCAGAGATTAAGCAACACAAAATAAACCTTGATATTCTCTACCTTCCATCAGTCAGAGTGTGAGGTGACCCACTCCCCAGAATTTGGTAGTGGTCTTTAATTTGAAAGGCATGGTGTGTGCCTGTGAGTTCCCAGTCCAGGTGAGGAGTGTCCTTACCAGCACATCCCATTACTGCAAGTTTCCCAACTGACGCCTTCTCCTGCTGGGGAGGACAGGGGTCTGCCTCTGGCACCTTCTTTTCCAGAGGTGAGAAGCTGAGGGGAGTGTGGTTATTTCAAAAAGGTTTTTTTGTTTGTTTCTTTGTTTTTTACAGGCTCGACTGAACTGTAAGCACTGTGGGAAGCCAGTAATAGACGTGCGGATTGGCATGCAGTATTTCTCTGAATACAGCAACGTCCAGCAGTGCCCTCACTGTGGAAATCTAGACTACCACTTCGTGAAGCCATTTTCTTCATTTAAAGTTTTGGAGGCTTATTGACGAAAGCTTTGCTTTAGTAATAGCTATTTTATGGGTATTTCAACTTTATTACATATCTTTTTATAGGATTCATTCTGTGATGAAATCTAATTTCTTTTCTAACTGAAACAGCAGCTTCTTTGTCAGTGTACATATTAATTTGTATATATACATGTTGTTAAAACCAGAATCCTCCTGACAAGATCTCTGTGAAGGTTGGAGGCAAGCCAATTTAATGGCCTTTCAATATATCCCATGTGTGGGGTAAAGTTCAGCTAAAAATGATTTGGTTTATTTTTTGTATAGTTGTAATACAGTTTATAGGAAGGGTATGGGGAGACATAAAGGACAGAGAAATATGTCCAGTTGGAAAGTGGGTAATTGCATAGGGTTGTTCCTCCAGCTAGGTGGAAATGGGAAATCCTTGGAAAGAAGTGGTTCTGTTACTGTTGAATTCATTCAGCCTTTTGCATTGGTTCCCAGGGGTGCAGGAGCTGGCCCTGTGTTGCCAGTCCCCTCAGCAGACTTTCTTTCAGATTTCCCACTACCAGGGTAAACTAAGGTATCATGACAGGTGAATGTAAATGTGTGCCAGAAAATGCAATCTTGAATGAATTACTTTGACATCACGTCTTCCTGCCATGTGTGTTTGATGTGCATTGCCCTCACTGAGTTACGGTGCAGGCAGTAGTGCTGCTTCCAACAGGGCTGTCATGTGCCCAGCTGGGTCATCTGCTCATACCAAAACAAGCTGGAGATCTTAAAACGCTTTATTTAAAGGTGTTTCTTCACAGACATTTTAGGGAAGGAACTGGCTATGCCGAACGGGGATGTGATTGTATGTGCCTGCTGGGACCGAGGCTTTGCTGCCTGCTGCAGGCTTGTGTGGACAGTGTGGTATGGAAGGAGAACCATGAAGTGGGATCTGGGCCCTCAGACCTGTATGAGCTGAGAGATACTGAGTACAAAACATGTCATCACTTTTTAAAGCAATTAATTGCTGCACCTTCGTCTTTCAAAATTGTGTTCAGTCTAGGATCTAAAAAGGAGATGTTTCACAACAGCAAACTTAGCATATTTACTTTCTACATGCCTCTGTGCTGTACATAATAGACTGCATTAAGCAGTGAATTTGTATCAGAGAGCTTGGCCCTGTAGACTCTGCAGTTGTTGTTTCTTGACTCCCATTTCTCCCTTCCTAAAATAAATTTTTTAAAATAGGTCATTAATCTTTTGCTTGGTTTCTCAAATCAGTTGAGATTTAAGGGACATTTGGTTTTTTTGCTTTTCTCAATAGTGTATTTATGAAGTGTTTGTCCACTGGAGAAGTGTGAGTTTTTTTCTGTTTACATGGTGGGATTATTTTTTGTTTCTTTTTAAGTCTTTTTTTTTTTTTTTTTTTTCCCCAAACTAAAATCTTTTTAGATTCTAGTATCTGTTGAAATCACGGCCTTGAAGATGGCCCTGGTAGTCTGCCATCCTGGGAAAGAAAACAAAAAAGTCAGAAGCCAAAATAGTGTTTTTTCCTCTGTTGGTCTGAGAATTACACTTTCTGCTGAATTAAGCAATTTTCGTGCACATAAAACTCAAGCTGAATATCCATATTTCTTGTTCAGAGTTTTATTTCCTGGCTGTCTCCACTACAGAATTAGCTCCTTTTAGCAGTAACTACCCTTCAAGTAATACCCAGGCTGCACAGAGCACTTATGCTGGCACAGTTTGAGTGGCAATGTCCTTGGGTGCCACTCAGCTCATCTGGTCCCTCGCTGGTCCAAACAGCCGTGTTAGCAGGCTGTGGTAGCCTTCACCACTGGTGCTCCTCTCCTTCTGTGCAAGTTCCTGGGCTTGGTTTTGGGTCTGCGGCACGTTTTTGGGGTTTGGTGCAGTTGTCTCATTTGCAACAGTTTTGGGAAAACCTGTTTCTTCTTCTGGGAGAATAATGGGAAAGGCTTTGAGAGACTTCTAACACTGTCCTTCCATGGCTACCACAAAGTTACACCGAGCCCAGCTGCAGTGGGACCAGCACTACACCCCTGTCCATAGGAGCAGAACCTAGCCTGGGCATACCTGGGCAGGAGGAAGGTTTCTAGCAGGTAAAACCTAATTAGCTGTGCAGTGTAGACTTCCCTTGTGAAGAGCAATCAAATTATAATTCGGATTAACTCCTCCAGAAGGATGAGCCCTTCAGCTTTGATGGTGTGTTGAGCAACCTGCTGGAGTTAGGGTGGCTAACAGGGTTGGAGTTGTGTTGCCTGCAGTACCATGAGAACCAAACCAGACAGAACAGTGGCTGTTGCAGCAACCTGGAATCTCGCAGCAAAGACAAAGTTCCTGTAATTAAACAATTAAAGAGAGCAATAAGAGCACATATCTCTTACTGTAGGTTTGGTCTTGAGTGCCAGTCACATTGTCACAAGTCTGGGGTGTCAATTCCCAGAAGGATACATGGCATTGTGTGCCCACTTTTTTGTGCAGTTGTGAGAGGAGATGTCAGTGTACAATGCACATGGCAGGGGAGAAGTGGGATCTGGAGTTGTCCTAGATACTTGTTTGCTTGTTTCCCTTAGAGTAGCTTAATTTATAATTCTGCCCTTTTAAGTTCTTGGATGCCTCTCTAGACCTCTATGTGTGACAATCAAAAATTAGTAGACATGCAATAAAGGGAATATGGTCAGCTTTAAAAACAAGTGTATGAGAGATTGTGTAATACATCCGAGTCAAAACCAGGAATGGAGCAGACTGAGAAAGTGGGAAGGGAAAATCACATTTAAAGTCTTAACACTGACAAGGAATTACATACAAATCTATCTAAGAAAACAGTTTAGTTCTTTGCCAGCTTTTCCTGTTAATTCTGTTGTTAAGTGAGTCTTATCTACTGCTTGAGGAAATGCCTATTTTCTTGCAGAACACATCTCTCAACTGGAGGCTAGCAGCACACATAGCACTGTAAAAATGATCCTCAGTGGCAACCAGCTGAGCTACAGAAAGATTCTTCAGAACTTTCACTCCAAAGTTAATTATCCCTAATTTGTAGAGGCTTTCCCTGCTTCTTGTTGGTACACAACAAGCTGCTCTTGGGTTACTGCAAAATGCACAATTTTCGCTAACATGTGGATTCCAGTCAAGCACTCAGCCCTCACCTTTGGCCATGACAGTTTCCTGGGCTTTGCAGAAGTAGAAGGGCAAATGCAACTTCTTTGGGACCTAATGGCTACTTTGGAGGTTAAACTAGACCACAGTTGCTCTGCTTTCTGTCTCAACAAGCACTGGAAGTAGTTATGAGCTTACAAATGCATCATCAGGGAAATTACCTCCCTAGCTAGGGAGCTGCTTGCTTTGCTTATTTGGCTAGTTTATTCTTCATTACCTTCCATTTTTCTCATGCTGTGTGTTCTTTTTTAGCTGGCCCATGGTCAGATTAAATTTGCCTGAAATACGTTTTGTAAATGGGAATGCAGTCCTCTGGATTTGGAGGTTCATTCTACTCTTCTTAAGTGCACGATACTCCTTGTGATAGTAATAGGAGTTGCATGTGCAAATGCTTTTCTTTCCAGTAGTTAACTCTCCTTTCCACAGGAGAGGCTTGCATTTAGCTAGACTTCATATTTTGGATGTGTAAAGCTGATTTTATCCATCAGTAAGATGTCTACAAAATAACCATAACTAACAAAATTGACATCTTTTATATGCTGATGTGTAATTTGACATCTACCAACCTGAACAGGTTGAAAGTGTTGTTCTGTCTGATGCTGCAGAGTCACTAAAACTACAGTTTTATAGCTAGACCATAGACTATCCTATAGTCTATTTACATTAACATCTCCAGTAATGAGCAGTGTATTCATAATGAGTTTAATTGGAAAAATAAGGAATATTCCTACAAGGGAGGCATCTAGCCCAATATTTTTCTTTTTTCCTTTTTTGCCCCCTCCCATGTATTCCTCATTTTGCTGTACCAAGTAACCAAGGACAAACATGTTGTAAGGCCACTGGTGAGAAAACCCCTCAAAAATATACTTGTTCATAAAGGTTTCTTGTTGAGACATTCTTGGATTGCACTTTTGCAGATGGAAGAATATGTACATAGCAAATGAATGTTGATGAAATTAAAATAATTGGTTATGATATCATTTATGTGTGTTGTTAGAGAATATTTTGTTGTGAGTTCTCTGTATTAAAAAGTAATAAATACCAGACAGCTAATGGTGTGGGTTCTTCTTTCCCAGTTCTCTGGAGTAGTTTCTTACACCTGCTCTTCATAGAATTATTCCAGCTGCCTTAAGTTTAAAGGGCACGGTGAAACCAGGTTTTGGTGTCAGTTAAAATGAAGCTTTGTTGTTGTTGCTTGGAAGACTGTTGTACTACAGGGGTAATGGTGGGGTGTGTGATGAGTGGCCTTGCCAAACTGAAGTCCTGTTCACTTTGTTGATGTCAGAAATGCTCCTTCTGTAGCGCAGTCAGTCCTGCAGGAGCAGTTTCAGGAATGCCGGTCTGCTCTTCCAACTGCTGCCTGTGGGGCTGAATGGAGGACAGAGTGCTGAGTCCTTCACTTCTGGTGGAGTCTGTTAATGAAATGCGCCCTCTAATGCTTGTGAAATACCAGAAGAGCTTCTGGAGGGAAGCACACAACAGGGTGGTAGCATCTAGGGCAAAAGGGTTTCCCACATTGTGACAGAACACTTCATCTCTGAGACCCAGCTGCAAGTCTTTGATTCCTGGCTATGGTTTTTCAGCAGTCTAACTAATCATGAAATCATCCATTTTAGCAAACTTTGCTCCATATGCTTATAGCATGATTTTTCAGCCATTATATATTACCATAGAGAAGTTCTGGAAGGATGCAAGCAATCAAAGCCATTTGGACATACAAAAGGTGAAGCAAATACTGCTGGAAGGGAAGGAGTGCCACAGTTCAGGAGGTGTAAGGTGGCATTTGGAGATTTGGGAACTCTTAAATAGCCCACTGTAGCTGTGCAGGTTTAATTTTGGAAGCAGATACCACGGCTGGTTTGAATAACCTTGAAACTGACAACGTGTATGTTAATTGTGAAAAGCCTTCTGGATAACTGCTGCTTAAAATATGAGTATCTGCTCATGGGATGGGAATGTAAATAAGCTGCCATCAGCTAATTGCAAGTGACTGCAGTGATTCCATATTGATATTTTGCTGAAAAGATCTTAGGTCATGGTTTAAGCCTTAAGCCAACGTGGGAAAATGAAATGAGAACTAATATTTTGGAGAGACTGTTCCCTTAGCATAATTACTGCAGTCTTTGGTACTGAGCACTAAACTGCAGAATTTCAGGTTTGATCTGCTGTGTTACTGTATTGCTAAAAGAAAATGAGTAGCATTGTGAGAATGTAGAGGAAGGAAAAAGTCACGGAAATAAAAAGCTTTTCAAGCCATTACATGATCCAGTATGTAGTTAAAATAGGGATGGTACAAGCAGATTGGGTTAGGAGCATGCCTGGGCTCATTTTCCTCCTGAAGGTATCCCTGATTGTGTCAAAGGAGGGGAATGAACTATTCAGGCTGCATTTGTGTGTGGGTGTGTGCACCTAAAAATACATGCCAAGGTTTCACACAGATACATTTGTATTTGATTTCTATTCTGACAGTATTCTGTGAAACAATTTCTGTTCATTCTGAATCTAGGCATATAAAACAAAACCTGCTTTCCAAAACAGCTGCTGCTGCAGTATTTTGTCACTGACTTGGTACATGAATATTTTTTGGCCTTCAATACATCTGTTAGTCACTGAGCTTCCTGCACATTTGCTTTTCATTCAGTAATGTCCAACCAGCATCAATGGGATGGGGAGAGAAGCTAAAGCAGCTGTTACAGCCCCTTAATCCACAGGCCATCTGATCTGAAACACATGGGTGAGTTTGTAGAGCCAGACCAACTGGTGACATCCAGGAGGGACTCTCAAGTCATGTTTCAAGAAGAAATTTTCTCCTTCCTCGCATGAAGAAAATACTTTTTGTACCTTTCATAATGTACCTCCCTGAGGTGCTGTGCGTTCAAGAGTTTGCATTCAGCTCCATTATATAATGTAACCCTGAAGCTACTCCTTTTGTTAAACATGCGCTGTACTTGTTTTCTTGTGAGAAAAACACGTGTGCAGATCACATCCATCTAACAGTTTCTGTGTCCCATTTTCCTGGCTACATACTCATTTAATAGGCAGCTGAAAAAAGTAAAAGACTCCGGCTGAGTCTTTTCAAAATAAATTCTCCGTGGTTATTCAGATAGAGTTACAGAATAACAAATCAATGCTGCCTTTGTGTGATGTCTGCATGACTCTTACTAATACAAGAGTCATAACTGTGGAACGGAGTCCATGGAGATAGAAGAGAATCCAGCCATAATATCAAGGGAACTTAATGTATATTGCCAATTGCCAAATACTATAGCCTTTTTCCCCCAATTTTCCTTTTTTTTTTTTTTTCAGTGCCTGAGCTTTTAAATGAATCTGGCTCGAACTGAAGTAATATTTTGTATTTGTAATGTGATTAATGTAGGCTCAGTTTAATTGCCTGAGACTTGTTCTGAGAAGCATCCCTGCTAGCTGATTACCTGTGTAATGTTTGCAAACCTCCCAATCCCCACATGACAACCTGATCCTTTTGTATTTGTATGTTTAGGAAGCATCATTCTATTGGAACAAGACACAAGTACTAGCTGAGGATACTTGGTGTCTGAGCTGAGCTCTTCCTTTTCCATGTGTTTTATAAGCTCCTCTGATATCAGAAACGAGGAAGATTGAGAAACTGAATCAGAATCTAGAATCAGTATTTTAATAATGAGGGAATATTTTCTTTAAAGCTTTAAGTGACTGCTATGGTTACAAGCCCTGAAACAAGGATATTCCAGTTATACAAGTAATTTAATTTAGCCCGCTTTTAAATCTGTTTTCTGCCAAAGAATATATTGAGCTGTGTGGAAGTCTTTCCTTGCCATTGGAATGCCTCTCCGCTTGGTGCAGTCATGGCTAGATTGGCTGATGGGTTGATGGCAAAAGGGGATCAGGCTGCAGACCTCAGCATACAGCTGGGTGGAACGTGGAAACCAAATGGTTGGGAGCACAGTAACACACAAAGTGCAATCACTGCTTCAGGCAGTTCAGCAGCCAGGTTGGTTGGAGTAAAAAATGCAGAGAAAGGGCCATTTCCAGTCAGAAGTTTTATGGCAATTCTTCCTGTTGATTTTGTAAGCAATTCCTCACTTCAAAATTGGCAGTGCTTGTGCCTTGTTGAATTTAACTTCCTCTGCCTCTGGCTGGAAAAGTCCCTGTTCCACTTCTTTACCTCTGCTGTCCCACCCATACTGGAGTTGAAGGAATGCTCACAGCTCGGGGGGGATCATGGACCTGGCTGCTTGCAGACCCACTGGCCTGGCTCTGTGCACCTTAGTGCTTGCAGGTACAAGATGCTGTGTGGAGAGTTGGACAAGCCCTGGAGAGGACCAGCATGGATAGGACTGAGCTGAATTGTTTTGCTTCTGCATTCTGCCTCTGTCATCTCTGATATGCTTGTGACCTTCTTGTGAGAACTACTTATCTAAAAGACTGTCATGGAAAAGCAAGGCAAAAAGCAGCAGCACTTAGCCACTCCTGTTGCTGTGTGTCAATGATGTGAGACGTGCTACACAGGGAGCCTAAAGCATCGTGAGCCTGCTCAAGTTCCCTACACTATGCAGTTGTCTGGAGAGGGTCATTGCTTCATTAGTCATGCACTGGAAGATTGGTGGGAGCACACTGTCATTACCATGGTGTGTGTGACTGCTTAGTGCTCATGGAGAGGGGGCAGCCCAGCTCCGCAGCAGGTGGAGCAGGATTGCCCACCCATCCTTTCTGCTCTGTGGGAAGATCCTAATAGAAGTAAGTTTCAGCAGCTGCCTGTTTGTGGCTGGAAAAAGTGAGAAATTAGTAGTTTGCAGCAGATCTGGGAAGCCGAGACAGGATTTTGGCAATGTAGTTGTCCTCTGTCTCCTGAAGCCTGTGGAAATGGGGTTATGCCTGTTTATGCCAGAAGACTTGTACTAGTGCTTTGGATAATTGATGGACATCAGAACTTCAGAGTACAGGTATTGCTGAAAGCAAGCTCTGTACGAATTAGTCTAGTCATGTGTTTGGCAGATCTCTCATTAGCAAGGAATTCTTAATGAGAATTATACTATTAATAAAGGTTTATCCGCTAAATCCCTTTCACAGGAAGAAAATAATCAGAAATCTGGCTCATACGGTAAGGTGAGGACGTTTGGCTGAAGGCATGAAAGAGGTAATGGGAGAATTAACATTGTGGTTCCCCTCTGGTTTTGTGTACAGCAGAGCAGGGCTGGAGGGAGAAACTTCTGACTCAACAGACTGGGGGAGAGGTGGAATTAGCACTTTGGTGAAGACTAAGAGAGCTTCACTCAAGCTGTTTGATGACTCATTTAGTTTATTTGCAATATAAAGTTAAGCTGATGAGAAGCCATTGTCAAATACAATGTCTTCCTCTGTCTCTGTCTTGTCATTGAGGTCACTAGAGCTGCTGGTGGGAGTTACTGCCCCTAGCAATGGTCACAGCCAGGACACCGTGGGAGGAGAGTTTGTGGGTTGCAATCAGCTTTTGCTGAGGATGGTGTCTGCATGCTGGCACTCTCCTCTGCAGTTTTGTCGTGGAGTTCTGTTATTTGTGTAGATTTTGATGTGCTGCATGTCTGGCCTCTGATGAAAATGTGCTGGCAGGAGAGGAGCGCTGGAGGGCCCAGCCCTGCTCTGCTCCTGGGTTGAGAGCAAGGCTGCCCTGTTGTCCCATGACCACTCAGCTGCCACCTCTGCACAAACACACACCTACATGTAAAGGAGCTGGACTTTCCAGTTCAGATTACTGCTGAATACTCTCTTCCCTCTGTGCTCAGCTGCTGAGTAGTGGAAAAGTCGTTTTGTGAGGCAAGCCAGAGAGAGTAATCCAAGTTTTAAACTAGGATTTAGTATGTGTATAATCTTCTGAAAAAATACTGTGTGACTGTGAACTCTCATTTTCTTCTGATTATTTAGATGGATACCAAGGCATGATAAATATGCATATTGGAACTTACACTGGTTTGACAATGTGTCAACTTGAAAATGTACAAGAAATGTCAGTATTGCACTTTTGGAAACCTGTAGTGTGGCAGTGAGAGCCCCAAAATAAGTCTGACTTTCCTCTGCAGTACTGTTGCTCCCTCTGACTGCTGCAGCTGCACACTGCAGCGACACGGGAGAAGATATTTCAGACTGGCTGTTTTGAGTCCTGGAGTCAGGAGTGCTAGGGTACAGACCATGTGAGAGCTTCATCATACTGACTTAACCTTGTCCCTGTCTTTTTGGAGCAAGCTGATGCCTCACAAGTCCTCACAGTTATGTGGTTCATCAGCCATGACTGTTAGCTAAGTTGTTTCAGCAGTTTTCAAAATAATAATACATATCCAACAGACTTCAAAAGGGTTATCACTCATATATTGTTCAGACTTTGATGGTTGGAGAACCTCTGGGAGATGCCCTGTAGGGTATGTTTCTGTTTAATGTACTTAAAATGATCTGGATGCAGCAGTTGAATGCCCCATTGGCAGGTTTGCTGATAGTACTCAACTGGGAGGTGCTGGTGACTCTGAAGGGAGGAGAGGCCTTGCAGTGGGATCTAGATAGATTGGAGTACTGGGCAACAATTCGTGGGATGAAGTTCAACAAGGATTCTGCACCTGGGACAGAGTAACATCAGGTACAAATATAAATTGGGAGAGTCTGAAGAACAGCTGTGCCAAGAGGGATCTGGGGGTGTTGGTGAGCAGCAGCTCAGCGTGGGTCAGCAGGGTGTGCTAACAGCAGGGCAAACTGTGTCCTGGAGTGCTTCAGACATGGTATCACCAGCCTCATCTTGAGCACTGTGAGCAGTTCTGGGGCCCACAATTTAAGGAGGATGTGGAGGTCCTTGAGTGCATCCAGAAGAGGGCAACAAAGCTGGTGGAAGGGCTGGAAGGCATGTCCTGTGAGGAGTGGAGGAGGACCTTAGGCTTGTCTAGTTTGGAGGAAAAGAGGCTGAATTTTGACCTTGTTGCTCTCTGTAGCTACCTGAGGAGGGGGCATGGAGAGGGAGGTGCTAATCTCTTCTCACTGGAATCCAGTGATAGGACACATGGGAATGATTCAAAGATGCAACAGAAGAGGTTCAGACTGGGCATTAGAAAGCATTTTTTTTTTAGCAAGAGGGTGGTTCAAACACTGGAACTGGCTTCCTGGAGGGATGCTTGATGATGCAAGACTGCCAGTGTGAAAGAGGCATTTGGACAGTGCCATTAACAAAGTGCTTCAAATTTCGGTCATCCCTGAAGTGGTCAGGCAGATGATCATTAGACAAGATGATCATTGTAGTTCCCTTCCAGCTGAACTGTTTTATTCTATGCTATTGTACTCTAGTCTAGAGTGGCTTCTCAGTAATAGGCTGGTGCGACAAGACAAAATGTCTTTACAAGACTGACTTAAGCTTCTTAACCTTTAAGGATTAGAGAAGACTTTTGCTTGTTTTGCTTTCTCTGAACATAGCATGCATGGGTGTGCTTTAACCCAGTTCTTGTGCTGCTGCATTTTTCTTCTTAGTCCTTACAACATTTTGCTTGGCAAACAGGAATAGTACGTGTGGAAAGTTCATACACCTGTGTAAATGTTACTGTTCACAATTACTGCTCTGCTGAAGACTCAGAAAGTTTTGACAAAACCTCATGAAAAAAACTATCAAGCAGAGGAACCCGAGCCTATGGGAATTAGTGCTCAAGTAGCTGCTGTGGTGCCACACATCCTGTGGGAGCTGCAGCCACAGAGGGATGAGGATTTTGCATTCCCAATGGACCTGGATGAACCCACCTGTTGGCCAGCAATTGGTGTTGGCCAGCAATTTTTTCTCTGCTCATCTGCCACAGCTGCCTACAAAGTCATCCCCTGAACAAAGCCAATTCAAAGTGATTTGGTTTGCTCGAGCATTTTCATAACAATCTAAAGCTGCCCGAGGCATTTTCACCAGGTTGGGTTAGAAAATGGTCAGATGAGCTGCCGTGCTGGAAAAATAGGTGAGAGTTTCCACTGCGATGGAGTTCATGGTGAAGTACTGGGAAGACTGATAGATGAATGGGGAGTGGCTGCTTTACTTGGACAGCAGCAGTGTGAACAGGCAGGGAATGCACTGCTGCAGTAAAATATGTATGTGAGTTCTCTTGTAATGGAACGAGAATGTCCCATGTCATCTCAAGGGCTGGTTTTGTCCAGCCTGGAGAGGGCTAAGAGGGAATCTTAAACTAATGATGGCTATAGAGAAGACAGTGTTGCATAGTGGCAAGGAGAGAGACCAAGGACATGGGCTGCACCAAGGAAGATTAGATAGAAGGAAAAAAAATCACGGTGAAGAAAAATCCAATATGGGAATAAGTATCCGGAGACATGTAGTCTTTATCCTTGGAAATACTCAAAACTGACAGGACCTGAGCAACCTGATGTAGCTTCAAAATTGGTCCTGCTTCCCTTAGGAAAGGGAGGTGATCTCTTAAGTTCCCTACCAATATAAGATATTACATGATTATAATTTTTAATGGCATCTTAAATTAAATGAAAACAATTCATCTTACTTAGCAGTAAATGTTACTTGCACTCAAAATAATTCACAACCACATTCACTACCCACATTTTACATGCAGCAATATGAGGAAGAAAGATCATTCATTTGTGTGAGAGACAGGGTCTCAAAAACAGAGATCGTAATGCAAAATTTGCAGGAGTTCCAGGTGCACCACCACCTGGTGTCTGCATTCTATGTCTCCCCCTGCTATCAACGGATACCTGTGGGATCCTCCAAGTTGCAGCAAGAAACCCAGGTCTTCTCTGGAGTAGAAGGGTATCCCCAGTTGTCTGTTCTGTTTATGCTGCAAGTTAAGTTCTGTACCTTTAAGACTAAGTAACCCCTGATAATTAACAGCTGTGTTAATTTACCAATACAGCCTTGCCCCAGATGAGTAACAACTGTATCCAGTAAGGAGGAATGAGATAAAAGAGGGGGTTATCTGGGAAGGATCCTCATGGAGGAGTAACCTTGAGGAGCATGAAGCAGAGATTCATGAAGCAGGATCCTGGAGAGAATCACTGCTGTGAGAGTAGCTCCGAGAGTGCAGGGGGAGAAAGAAGACGTGTGGAGTTAGTTTTGAACACAGTGTTCACTCCTCTGCATTCCTGCTCCTGGGCTGTGCTCACCTGAGGTACAGACAAGCAGTGGCACAGGGACCTGCACTTTGCTACGTTAGCTTTAGGTAGCTGAGGCAGAGAATTTCCTTGGACTGTTTTATTTTATTTTATTTTTTTTCCTTTTCCTTGGGGCTGTCTAACCCTGCTCTGGACTGAAAGCCCAGAGGAGCACCGGGAGCTCGCACCTGCGGCCACCGGGGCCTGGACCTCCGGAGGGATTGATAAGAGACTGAGAGAGCCGAGCTACACCCACGGCAAGGACTTTCTCAATTTGCCATCTCACTGCAGAATGAGAGGTTTTATTGTTTCATATTGTTCATACTTTGTGCTTGTGGGTACTTTGTTAAATAAATAGTTTTTTCCACTTTTTGCCAAGGAAGTTCTTTCCCCGGACTGGTTGGGGAGAGGGGCCATTTGGGTCTGCTTCCCAGAGGGACCCCATTCAGGGGTTCTCTCACAAATTTGTCCTAAACCAGGACAAAAGGCACCAAGCAGAGCAGTAGTGTCTCTGCAGCTGTGGCGTTGCAGATCTTACATGGCTAAAATGTCTTACTACAGCTCTGCGGGTTTGTAACAAAACATTTATACCATTCAGTGTGTTACATTAATACATGGATGTCAGTGTGGTGTATGTCAATTCACAGGTAACTGTGGCTTAAGCTGAGTTTTGTTAAAAATCTTTATTGTTATGTGTGTAACAGACACATAGAAATAGATAACAACAAACATAACAAACTAAAGATGTGGAAGTCCTGGGTGGGTTGAGAACTGCTGTTCTGCATGCACAGTGTCACCGTGATCTTTTACAGAAGAAGAAGTTCAATCTACTTTTGTCTTAGCTTTACCTGGAACAGGGTTAATTTTCTTCCTAGTAGCTGGTACAGAATTGTGTTTTAGATTTAGTATGAAAATAATGTTGATAATACACTGATGCTTTAGTTTTTGCTCTGTAGGTCGTTTTCTAAGTTAAGGAATTCTCAGTTTTCCATGCTCTGTCAGTGAGCAGGTACACAAGAAGCCAGGAGGGAACATGGCCAGGACAGCTGACATGAACTGTCAAAGTGTTATTTCACACCACAACTGTGGGGAGTTGGCCAGAAGCTGCTGATTGCTGCTCAGGGACAGGCTGGGCATCAGTCAGTGGATGGTGAGCAACTGAGTTGTGCATCACTCATCTTTCTTGGGTTTTATTACTTTCTCACTACTTGTTATCTCCTGTTTTATCACTGTTGTTGTTGCATTTTAATCTATTTCAGTTGTTAAACTGTTCTTATCTCAGTCCATGGGTTTTACCTTTTCTTATTTTCCTCTGCATCCCACTGTGGGGATGAGGGTAGTGAAGGGGTGATTGAATGGTATTGAATTGCCAGCTGGAGCTAAACCATGACACCTTTCTGAGGAGCCAGCTGAATGTACTGTGCTGTTGTGAACCATGCTTGTCAGCTGCACTTATTTTCATCTGAAGTGTTATGGATGTATTTAATGATACAGAAAATGACAGGTGCAATAAATGGCTTAACCAAGGCAGGTGCAGAGATCTGCTGCTAAGATATCTCTCATGGTGGCAGGTCCATCTCTTTCTCTCCCTGTGTCAAGCTGCTATTTCTGTCATCAAGACTTTCCTGAACAGGCTTTCTAATTGTGCAGAATAGCCCTAGTTAAAGGTGTGGGTTTGTGCAATGGTCTGGCAGTCTATTGATGGTCTAGAAGCACAAACATAAAATCAGAACTGTCTCCAGTTGATGTAATTCAAATGTGACCCTGGATTTCAGGTGGTAACACTGCATTACCAACCCACAAATAGAGGCTGCTTCTAGTAAAAATAACACAGACTCACTGGTTTTCTTCTTTCTGTGAAAAAAATGCCTCCTTTTTTTGGCATTACTATCAGCCTCCAATGTAACAGAAGCAGAGTCTTGTGTTCTGGGGTCACATGTGGTCATGCTGTGGTCTGTAAGCTTTGATTTAATAACATATTGTAATAAGAAAAGGAAAAAGAGAGAAGCTCAGTACATGCATATTGGTGAGTCATTTTGCCAGTTAGCATCTACCACAGTGACTGGGAGCAGAGACATGACCCTTGAAGTTTGAGTGATCACCCTGCTGCTGGTACTTGACCTGTTCTCCTGTATGAGGTCCCAGGGTGTCTGTAGGGAAGTGTGAGAGCTTCCTTTGTGTGCAGAAGATGTAACACACAGTTCCGAAGGCTGCGGCTGGTCATTACTGATGTGTGTTGGATATTGTATCTTCCCCATCTTTTGTGCTGGGGGTCAGACTGAAATTTAAAATACAACTTTCCAAATTCTGTGTTCAGCTCAGGGGAATGTCTGTTAAAATAGTTAATGGAAAGGTTACCACTAACTCTGAGAACAGCATTATACTCTAGAGTTAACATCTAAATGTGTGGATTCCTTTATGAGCAAAGGATGGGTGGAGTTCAGTTAGCAGTTATGGTGATCAGAACTGAGGTCATGTTTTCCTAGATACTGTCAGAAAAAAACCCCAACGGGATCACTGCAATGATCTCAGTTAAAATTAGCTCTTCGTGGTGATTGTGGTGGTGTATTTTTAACCTGAATTGTTTGAGTAGCCTGATTCAAATGCAGCCATGCACACTGGTAAGGGCAGTGGGTGCAGCATCTGAGTGGGAGTGATGCCTTGAATAGGGGCATGGGGGAACAAGCTGTAACTCGTGTTTCTGCCAGAGATGGCATTTTATTTTTATTTCCCTGGAAACTGGAGGGAAACACACAGGAAGAGATAGCATGATGACTAGCAGACTCGACCCTGGGGACTTCAAGCTCTTTTCTGCGTGGGATTGGCTGTGACACTGAAGGTGTGTTCAGCTTGCAACTTTGTTTTTCAGAACCTGAACTGGCTGAAGCTTTCTGGTGCCAGCTGCAGGACACATGGACCACCTAAACTGAGAAAACAGAAATTATAGAATCCGAATGAATCTTAGCAGATGCTGATTTTAAAAAAGCTATTGCTTCTTAGTAAGGAAGAAATAGCTACCATTACCACCTCTCCTCACCCCCAAATCTGTGCCTGATGGTAAGGGAATAACTGTGTGAAATAAAAGCAAGATTGAAGGAGGAACTCACAGAACACACCAGGACTCTGAGACCGCCAGATTAGTAGAATGATGATGATGATAAAAATGAATGCTGGGGATGCAGGTCTCACTGCCACTTACTGCCTCCAAATAAGTGTTGAAACCCACAGAAATGTGGGTTTCTGTGCCTTGAGTGCAGAGGCACCTGAGGGAAGTACAGCAGAGCTGTTGTGCAGATTGCCATCCCAGAGGCTTTTCATGAGGAGTCAGTTTTACATTGGCTACCAGTGGAAGAAAAGAGTGAGAAGGCCAGACATTCGTGTTGAAGAAGAGTACAGAATGTAGGTTAGCACATGGAAATCTGTGATTGTGATTTAATCTCCCAGTCTGATGCAGTGGATGATGAAGAGGTGCTTGGTTAAATTTTACAATTTTCCACTTCTACTGAGGATATTCCAGCTTTCCACAGCTCTACAGGCCATGAGATTACACATAAACCATCTCTGTAGTTGGACTCTAAATGCTCTATGCAGGCTGGGACCAGCCAGAATTTTCCCTAAAATTCTTGACTCTTGTAAACTTGTGAAGCCAAATCCTGAAACTAAAAGCTATGGAGGTCACTCTCCTGTGCTTTCAGTGTCGTATGTGTGCATACATACTGAAAATGAGGAGGAAGCTGCTGGGATAAAATGCAGTTGGTACATGGTATTAAAGAAGAGAAGCAACAGGTAGGCGAGAGAAACTCACAGTAGTAGGAGCTGCAAGCATGTGAGTGCAGTGTTAGAATTTCAAGGGCAAAAATGAGAAAGGTGGAATAGAGTGGGAGTAGTTTTCCCAGAAGGCTGTGTATTTATTCATGAGGAATGATGCTGTAAGAATAAATCATAACTATGTAGGAAGTTTTTATCTGCAGGATCCTTGTCTCCCTGCTCGCTGAAGTTGGAAGGTATGAGACATCAATTACATAATTAAAGATGTGACCATAATGATTACGCAAAATGGAACCAACTTAAAGTTGCAAGGCCATTATTATTGCCTTGAATATTTGAATGTTTAAGAAAACATCAACAACTGAAGGCTATTTGAAGAAAAAGAAGGGTATATTTAAAGAAAAAGAAGTTGGTTTCATGCAGGTGGTTACTAAAATGGCAACAGAATCAAACAAGGTCAAGAATTAAAACCCTCAAAACATTAACAAGTATATAAATTGCATTAATTTTAAAATTCACCCTAATAACAAACAAAACTTGTAATGGAAACTGTATTTCTATCAACTTAAGCCAATGGAAATGAAAACAGAAGTGTATCAGTGAGTATAACTTTTTATCTTGGGGTAGAGAGTTGTTACAGATTAATGTTTTCACAGGCACATAATGGGCTTGGTTTTGAGGGATGGCCATTCACTTAGGGCTTTGAATCTGAATATTTGATGGGATTCATGTTGCTTAATTTAGATACCTAACAACAGACATATTAAATTTAAATTAGTTATCTTAGGCTGGATCTCGAATCTGAAGAGAAAGATCATCTTCAGAGAGAAAGTAATTTCTTCTGACATGGATGCCAGTCTTATCATAGGATAACTTGTCCTCAAAAGATGCTTTTTGTTCTCCACTGCTTATAAAAGAAGCTTAAGTAACTAACACTCAAATTATCTACTTTCACATGATTAAAGACATGAGATAAATCCTGCAGGTCTTGTTATCTAACATAAGGCATTCACATTTGAAAACTGTAGTCACAATAACTACAGGCCATATCCAAACACACTTTTGCAGTTTATGCTATGTATACTCCAAGGGTTAGCTCTGGAAAAGGCTGGACTGAGCAGTTCACAGACATATTTAACCAGGGTATGGGCCATGTTGGCAGTTAGCAAAGATTCAAACCCCATTTTTGGAGGGGGTCATGCTGGAAGGACTCTGTGGCCACTGTTTCCCACAGTTTGTCAAAGATGATGTCATTCCTCTTGGTTCACCTGTATTTCAGCTTTGGCTTGAATGAGTTGCTTTGTCTTCAGGGTCTTCTTGAGATTTGTCTATAAACATGGGTTTCTCTGGTTTCCCTTTCCACTTCTAAACATCTTGTTTAATTGCCCTTTTCAAATTCTTAAGCTATCCAGCTCAGACCCTGGAAGTCCTGGATGGAATTCAGAGGAGGGAGATGTGAAACAAGGAATGTGCCCACAGGATTGTTTTAACATTCTTTCAAAATCCTGCTTACTCTCCTTGCTTGAGACTGTAGAGCTGTCTGGGTAGGCACCCTCTCTTGCCTCCTTCCTTCTTCATCTCTGTTCTTAGCACCAGAGTAAACCAGTTTCTGACAAGGTGGCTGCATTATTAAGCTGCTGGCAGGCAGATGGGAAGAGCCGGTTAGACAAGAAAGGGAATGAGAATGTAGCCAGCCCCTGGAGGTGTCTGTGAGAGGGATTTCTGCTTTCCTGGTTCCTCTTTGCTTCTGGCTTATTGACTTGTGCTCTGCTTCCAGAATGGGGTGACGGGCAAGTGTCCTCATCCTTCTCCTGGGAGCATTAGCACGTGCAGCAGTGCCAGGAGGAAGCTGTGGTTCCTGTGGCTGTAACTGGGAGGAACAGCACCATCCAGAAGCATGGTCTCAGGATTATTCTTCTGCAATACATCCTGGTACCTTCCACTCTGCTTTCTGCTCCTTGCCTAGAAACTGGATCTGCAAGCAACTTCTGAATTTCTAATCTCATTTGTGAGCTGGAAACGGGCATGATCCCCACTGTGGGCCTTGTGATTCCAAACAGTGTGACAATGTAGTATTCTGTTGGATGTAGAAAGAGAGTTGTGACCCCTACCTTGGGAATTGCCATCAGTTTGGAAATGGTTGTTGTTTTTGGTTATTTTATCTAAATCTAGACAAGATCTTTTCCCTTTCCCAGTAGTTCTGTTGAAAACAACACCTACTCTAGAACACTGAGCAGAAAAAAACAATGGAAGGTAAGGCTGAAAGCTTGTGGGTGTTGAGGCTACAGTGCTGAGTGGTTATTTCCTTGCCTAAAAATTCACCTCTGGTTGTTGCACTGCTCCTTGGCTATGACTGACCACATCTACGATTTCACTATTTTACTTTGTAATTACAGATTCCTTTCACCTCATTTATTAAAATCACTGTGAGTCCACGTAGGCCATCTCTTATGCAATGTCAAAATAAATAGAATTAATTGTGGGTCTTTAAATATATGCATGAGAATTGCAAGGGAAGTGCAACACTTAAATTGTTTTCCTGAGTGAGATGACTCATCATGCCTGGGAAAAAAAGATCCTGTGATTTCATTGTATTTTCATGTCATTAAGAAAATATTATATTTCAAGCATATGAAGGACTGCAAAATTTGCAGACCCATTATTACTAGATAGTGGTAGCAAAAAGAAGTGCATTACATTTGCATACAAATACATGAGTGTGTTTTAGGAACCAAGTTTTGTTTCTTAACAAAAAAAGAAGTCTCCATTTAGAGGATAAAGCAGAGCTCTGATCTGCAGAAGACAAGCCTGGACACATGGTGCCTTCAATCCACTGCTTCCATGTCTGTGTCCCCCGTTTGCTCCGCAGGCTGACCCTGGACAGATCTGTCTGCTGGATCACCTGCACATTCTGCACATTTTGGTGGACACTGAATGGGTACTGGTGTATTCCCAAGGGAAATGGCTGTGTTTTGTGTGGGTGTTGGCATGTTTGGGGGGCTTGCTGGCATGCTTTCAGTGGGTTTTGGCATATTCCCAGTAGGTTCAAGCACACTCTCAGGAGGCATTGGCACACCTTCTGTGGGTGTCGGCACCCTGTCTGGAAGCAAGGGCGTGCTTTTGGTGGGCTTTGACATGTTCTCAGTGGGCACTGTCATACTTTCAGTGGGTGCTGGTGTGGGTTCAGTAGGTGTTGGTGTGCTCATGCTGGGCTGCTCACAGTGACTCCCAGCCTCTGAATGTGGAATGAGAGGAGCAGGGGGTTCTGGCACCAGGACAGCATTACATGTTTGAGTGTCACAGGTCTCTGGATTGCTGCTGTTGCTTGGGAGGGACTCCTCTGCCTTGTGGGACACCCTGAAAGCTTCAGCCAGCTGCTTCAGCATCCTCTTGTCTTTCTCATGCAGCTCAATGCTCGCCTGCTCAGAGGGGGAAGGGGTTGTTTCAGTATCATCTTCTTCGTCTTCTTCTTCTAAGATGCCATTTCCATTCACCTCTTCTGGGAACTGTGCTTGCTTTATTTTTTTGTACAGTTCATTCCTCTCTTCCTGCAGAGCACGGCAAAGGTTCTCTAGTCTCTGGATTTTCAGCATGAAGCACTCATATTCCTTGGACCTCATGGCTTTCTGTAGTCAAAGACATCAGGCAAAGGTACAGACAATTCATTAGTGGAACTGGTAATTAGAAAATTATTTGAGATCTAAGCAGCCCTCAGAGGATGCTGCCAGGTGGCTGGCTTTCACCAGCTGCTGTTCAATAACTATGGACCAAAGCGTCAAGAGGAAATTAAGCCCTATAACTACAATGTATTAACATTCTGGATACATATCCCGATCAATTTCACTCAAATATATTTGCAGTAATACCTGCTGATGATCTGGAGAGATGGAAAAGCATAATGAATGTCCATACAGATAAGCAACCAAAAGCCTACTTGGACTTTTGGTTGGTGTGGGTGTGAATTTGGAGAAAACAAGCTGCTTTATATTTTTTGTTTATCTTGCTTCTGGGTTCTGTGAGAGCATCCTGAATTGGAACATTTTCTACACCAAGTGAGGAAACAAGAGATACAAAAATCCATAAAAATAGAAATAGCACAGAGCTACAAAGCTAACCAGAAAGATCTGGTCCAAGTTCAGCATATGTTTGGGGTGAAACTTCAGGCAGCCTCTTATCTTCTTTGAATGAGTTCCAATGTGCTTATGAACTTTCTTTGCAATGCCCCTGGGACAGCACATTTAAAAGTATGGTGAGACACAGTACTTGCTTTTGACTCTTAGAGTTTGACTGCACAGGAAGTTAATGAAAGGCGTGATTTTGAAGTTCATTAGCTCGAACACATTAATTCCCTGGGTGGATGCTCTTATGCAGAAAGAAGCATGAAGTGAACTAATGCCAATTTGCTTCTATGGGAGAGCATTAAGAATCACCCATTTTTAGAGCACTTAAAATTCAGTTACATAATTCAGTTTCTCATGGATGTAGTGGATGCCGGCACAATCTAAAAGCCCTATCAGTTGGGATTGTCTTTTTCTCTAAAGACATCCAATTATCAAGGTAGCTTGAAAGAAAGACCCTTAGATTCAAGAAGAAATTTTTCACTGACTTCTGGGATTTTCAGGTTATCTCATCTCCTAGTTAAAGCTTTATGTGGGGAGAAGGATGCATCTTGAGATGGGAAAGACTGCTCACCTCTTCAATCATGTCCAGTAATGCTCTGTTGCAGTTCTCAAACCTGGATTTCCATGTAGCAGTATCCTTTTCCAACTTCTTCATTTTCTTTGTCATCTATAGAATCAGGAAGAAAAGCTGAATCACAACAGAAATTCCATGCTGAAGATAAAAATAGGGCAACCCCTTTATTCAAGTCTTTGGCCGTACTCATAACTCTGCTGCCAGCAGCTGTAGTGTCTGTGCTAAATAATAATTTATGTTAAAGGTTGGATTTCATTTGAAGTAGCTGCTATATCACTTTCAACCTCTAGTCTGTAGTCCCAAAAGTAGGACCTGTTGATTATAGCCAACTTCCAGCATACAAATGACCACAAAAACAAAAGGCAAAGAAATGGTGGAATCTGTTTGTCTCTTTACCAAACTACAGTGTTAGACTGCTGGGAAGTTAGACGGCCTCTTCTGAGCCCTCAAGGCCAGGGAAGTTCCCCCTGGACTAGTCACTCCTCTATGCTACCTCCAGAACACACCACTAGCTAAATAGCACCATTTTTCCTGTTGGTTTTCTGCAGGCAGAACTCTCTGTGAAGAATTATTAGATGCTGCCTGGATCAGGGCATGAGGATTTTGAGCCTTGGTGGTAGAGCACAACATGGTTTATTATGAAAGCAGGTACAATATATAGATGTACTTGCCTTTTAACTCCCATTCATTACAGGAAATAAGAGCCCCAGCTGCAAGGAAACAGACTCTTGGACTGTTTCCACATGGTGCAAAGGGGTTGGTGGGCTTCAGCTCTGCCTACATACTCCAGTGGAAAGATGTGTAGTCTGTGTCAAACTCTCTGTACCAGTGTCAGTCACCCAGAAGGTTCTGGGAACGTGGTCTGATACACGTGACTCCAGACGCCCCCTCTTGAGTATGGCTTAGGGATCTGTATCCAACCACCACATTAGATTTTAGGTAAAATGTTTTTTCTTGCAGACATTTTCAGTTTTATCTGAAGTTGAGAGATTTCTACTCTCCTTACCACTGTTCAGCTTGCAGAGCTGAAATCTAACCTATCGGTCGTGGCGGAGTGTGTCCTAAATCTGATTTGAATGTTGATGAAATTATTCTTCAGCATAATAATGCAGAAATGGTCCCATCTCAGGTAGAATTATTAGAGTGAGAAATATAAAAATCTAAAAGAAAAGTATGAATTACAGAGTTCAGGCATGAGCTCCTACTCACCTTTTCCATCTCCTGTTTGAATGTGGCAAACACTTCATTGCTTTTGGCCAATGTTTTCTGAAATTCTTCAAACCTTTCAGAATAGAGAGTGATCTGTATTAACAGAAAAAAAAAAAATTAAACCCTCAGTAATTTCAGAACATCTAGGATGGGAACTTCTACTTTGGTAAAAGATAATAAAATAAGTATTGTGTTTGGACATGGAAATTAGCTTGTTTAGAGACCATGAAGCACAAACATCAGGGAACAGAAACTCCAGCATCTTTTTATGATTGCAAACTATCATGATTCCTCCATTGCAGGAAGATAAACTGACTAAGACTAGAAACTACCAGGCAAGTGATTTTAAAAAGACCTAGGAGTTATTGATGCCCTATTCTCCTGAATGTTGCAGCTGTGATATCCCTGTACAGGGTGTCCAGAAGAAAAGTAATTCTGTAGATATCAAGACTTCTGAAAACCTTTCCCTTGGTTTGATCTCTGGCCCATCTCCAGGGGCAAGGACTAACCTGACCTGGTCCAGCCATTGATGCTGTGCAGGACCATTCAGTGTGATTAACTAAGGGTGAGAGCCAGCATGAGCAGAGCTGTGCCTGAGCTCTAAGCCTTGCTTCACCATGCAGATGTCACCAAACCCCAGCTTTAACCTGGAGGTTTCACCCCTGACCTGAGGAGGTCAATACTGCCTGGCTGTTCACCTGCCTTGTGGATTACCCAGAGTACTCCTCCAGGCAGGCTGGGACCCAGGTGCTACCCTGGCTGTGATGCTTCTGATCTCCATGTGAGCTGGAGGAGTGGCATCCCCATACCACGCTGTAGCCATGGTTCCCCCTCTTCCAGCTTTCCACCTGGTGGCTCAGGCTGTGGCCAGGAGCTGCACAGACAGTGCTTGATGTGCTTCACTGGACTCACCTGTTGAAGAGGAGTGTCACTGCTCACTTTCTATGTTACCTGGCATGTAAAAAAAGCTCACCCTTCACTTTCACACTGCCGTGGTTCTGCACTGGATTCCTACACCATAGTTTGAGCAAGCTGAGAGGGCACCTTGTCTGCTCTGTTTTGGACTGCAAGCTATAGGCAAGGCCAACAAAGAGCAAGCCATCCCCAGCCAGCCTCTTCTGCCAGTTTCACTTCACTCTGTGAAGCAGAGTGGAAGGAAGTTCTGTTGCAACGTGCCAGCATTTCAGACTACTAGGGCTCCGTATTTTGCTATCAATTTATATCTGGCAGCCATGTAAAAGTTTATTTGTATGTGAAATCATCAAATGGTTTTGGGGGAACAAATGTTCTAAAGATCTGAGGTTAGTTTTTCTGTAAGGTTTTTTTGTTTTTGGCTTTTTCTGGATGGTTTGGTTTTTGTTGTTTTATTTGTTTGGTGGTTTTTGTTGTTTGTTGGGTTTTTTCCCTTTGGAAAAGTAGACCAGTTCCAGCTTGTTCCAATCCTTCTGGTGCCAGAATATCCCCAGCAATGTTTAGGTCGTCAGACATTTCATCTGTCCAGCCTGGCAGCTCTTAGGGTATGTGATGGTGTCACATGTGGTGGCTGAGGCAGAGTGGGTGCAGAGCACTGGGAGGGTTGAGAGCAGCCTGCAGTGCTCCAGTGTATGGGTGGAAGCTGGTTTGCCCTCTTTCTCCACGTCACCAGGGAGCTGGATTATCTAGGAGCTTTTCTTTGGTGGGGTGCCAGACAAGTCACGCCCTCCCCTGATACTACTGTGAAGTTACTGAGGAAAAGAAGATTTAGAAAATGACAGTGGGGTGGGTTTCATTCTGATTTTGAAATCAGGTATGGTTATAAAATGAATCATGCTTGTTCAAGCTAGTTGTTATGGTGCCCTTTGCCACAGCCACAGATGCAGGGTTCCAGCCAAGTATAACCTGGGCCTTGGAGGCTGAGAGGAGAGTACAGGCTGCAGCCCTTCCCCATGGAACTGGGTGAAGACATGGGAGGTTAACATATAGAGAGCACTTTGTGGTGCCAATATCAGAACTAGATGACATGAAGCTTGCATGTCTGTATTCATATAAGGCTGTAGCCAGAGCTAGGCACAAACAAAAACTCAGAGGGATTTTTTTTTAGCAGCCCAAGTTCCACAGCCTAGGTGGGACTCTGATACCAAGTGTATCAGTGGAATGTTGACATTTGGAAGAGATGTCACAGCTCTAAGGAGAAATGCCTGAGCGTCCCAAAGCTAGGTGACGGAGCAGGGATGGGAGTCAGACAACTGAGGCTCCTAGCCCAGATCTGTTTTAAAAAAACTCTGTCTCTGCTTTCCCTTCCAATTTTTGCGTATTGTTTAATTAGGTCAAAAACATTTCATGTTTGAACAGGGCAAGCTCTGACCTCAGCTGGGGCCCTAAGCAGCGCCATAGCACTAAGAATAGCTTCTGCAATTTAAACTGAATAATAAATGAATGTTTTCATAGTGACTGGGAATAGACTGAGAGATGTCACTCACTAGGACCATGCGCTTATACGCTCCAAGGTCAGGGAGACGAGGATCCCTGTGCTGCATCCAGCAGGGCTGTGTGGGCAGGGAGGGCAGAAGCAGCACTGCTGTGAGTGCAAGGCCTTGGGAAGTGGGGGCTCCTCAGCACTGCCATGCTGAGAGGGTGCTATGATGGGGACACCCTGTTGGCCGTGGTATGTTCTGCTTGTTTGCCATGGCTTAGTGGTTGCACTGCTCTGGTTACCAAAAATTAAAGGTCTTGGCTGGCTTCTATCTTTTGATTTTGTTTCAATGCATGAAGCTGAAATAGTCTGCCTAAGCATCATGCCTGGGTAGAGCATGCAGCATCCTGGGAAGCACCACCACAGTTTGGATGTACCTCCTCAGCTGGTGCCAGATCCCTGTCACCATTTGGAGTGCTGGATTTGGCAGTCTCTGGCACAGTGTGCCATCCAGGGACAAGCTGGCATGAACATGATGTCTCCAGTTCCTTCTAGCTTAAGGAAGAAGTGGGTGTTCATCACCTCCTCTGAAATAGAGTGATATCTCACTGTGAAGGTTATATCATGGCTTCTCCCTATCTCACTGACCTGATTTCCATGCAGCTGTTCCTCTGTTAATCATCAAATCATAAAATGACTTGTCCCTGGTTGGCAGGGACACCTTCCACTAGACCAGGTTGCTCAAAGTCCCATCCAACCTGTCCTGCAACAATTTCAGTGATGGGGCATAATATCTATTTATTGCTTTGTGTTGTTTGCATCACGGACCTCTTTATGCTCTTCCTGTTCTGCATGTGCACAACACCTTGCAGATAGCATCTGGTCCATGAGGAAGGTCCTTTGGTGCTACCATACTGGAAATAATAAAAATTTTAAAAAATAATAATGTTATTATTCCCAGTAATTCCAAATGAAGGCTGATATGTAAGTGACAGAGCTCTCACACTTGAGGAATACGTTTCATTTCAGGAAGTGAATCACCTAATTTTTGTCTGCACAAGTCTGCAAGGGACACATATACTCTCAATGCCTTTACAGACTTGCTTGACTGGTGTTTTCTAAAAAGACCTTTTCTATTTCAAATGTTCTAGTTTTTAGCAATACCTTCAGCTTCATTAAACTGGCTATGGAGGTCTGCCTGCATAGTTTGTTTTTTTTTCTTTTTTCTTCTGGTTGGACATAAAATTTTAATTAAAACCACTCTGAAAAAATTGGGAATGGGTTTGCAGTTACGACAGACTCAGTTGGAGGCCTTTGAGGTTTGATTGCAGAACCTGTCAAACTATTGTCAGCAGCAGTTTATATGATGTTCTTTGGTGTGCCACTGGCTTATCTCAGCCTCTGAAAAAGCAC
The DNA here is from genome assembly GCA_013400275.1 of Rhadina sibilatrix. Classification (NCBI taxonomy): domain Eukaryota; kingdom Metazoa; phylum Chordata; class Aves; order Passeriformes; family Phylloscopidae; genus Rhadina; species Rhadina sibilatrix. Next base: position 45,993 of record VWYO01026796.1, on the reverse strand, counting down.
GTGGAAAACTGAACCCTTCTTAGCATGTTTCCAGGTTATCAGTTTAACACTGGCATTTCTTGACAGCTCAACAGGTAGCAATTGGACCACCTGCAAGGAAAAAGCTGGGACAACTTGCCTGTATGATTAACTGTGAGCAAGGGCTAGGAGGGCGCTTCCTGATGGGTGAGGAGATTGGCAGCTGCACAGGGGGCTGACAGACTGACACCACCCCCCTCAAGGTTCTGCCTGGGGAGAATCTTTCTCACAGACAGGTCAAAGATACTACATAATTGTTTCCTAAATCTAGAAAAATCTACTGATACTCTCTGTTTTTGATGTCATCTAGTGTTCTCACTCCTTGATTCAAGGTCTCATTTGACTGTTCAAGGTGATTATTGCATTGCTCCCAAAGTGTAGCATATTCTGCCTATTTCTTGGTTTTACTGCCTTTCACTCTAGCTTGACTCCTCGTGTAATTTTGGCGAGTAATTTTATTTTATTGAAAGTTTCAAATTACACTTAAGCATTGAAATGCTAGAGACCCCCTCTCTATAAGCCCTTAGTAGACAGAATTCCTGTTAAAGTTAATGAAAATGCTGCCTTTGCACCCCAGTCCAGAAAAGCATATGGGCACAGCAGCTCCAGTTGGGTAAACTTGTTTCCTGATACGTATGTACTTCAGCTCTTTGCTGTATTAGAAACCTGCCTGGAGGGTAGTTATGGTGAATAATCAAAGCACACGCATTGTTCTGTGGTTGAGCACTGTAAACACCCATAAATCAGCACTGTAGAATGATTAGGGTCAGAAAGAACCTTTAAAGATTTTCTTTTCCAACCCTCTTGCCTTATGCAGGGACACTTTCCACTGACCAGGTTGCTTCAAACCCCATCCAGCCAGTCTTGAACACTACCAGGGAAGGGGCATCCACAACTTCCCTGGGCAAGCTTTTCCAATGTCTCACCATCCTCACAGCAAAACATTTCTTCCTCATATGTAAAAGAAGTCTCTCCTCTTTCACTTTAAAACTGTTACCCTTTGTCCTATCACATGCTCTGGCAAAATATCTCTCTCTGTCTTTATAAACCTCTTTTAAATACCAAAAAATTGCAAAAGGGTCTTCTCTTCTTTAGACTAAACAACCCACATGTCTTTGATTTGCAGTATGGGCATTACCTTACAGTTGGCTTGAAAATAACCTGCTTCCTTTGCAATAGTCTATGGGATGTAGAATGCAGCTAGAAGGAATACACAGAAAGTAGTTTGGATACTTTACCTGAGATGTGCCTCATGGGTTAAAAACAGGCAAACAAAGGCACACCATGCAATCACCTCTCCTACGTCACCTGTGCCTGTAGGACAGTCTCTTGCTCCTTTAACATTTTGGCCTGGAGCTTCCATTCTGCAGCTTGGTTCAGGAGCTGTGTTTTGGGCAACAGAGAGAAAATTGTTAGGTCCCTAGATTATCAGTTGGAAATCCTCATCCTCCAGCTACTCATTTTACTGTGATAAGGAGTGATCTAACTTTCAGGTGAACGTAGTTAGAGCAGTTAGGTAAGACAGACTATTTAGTGTTGTCCTGAGACATGGGACAGGCTATTTGTATTCCAAAGGCATATTTGAATAGGAGTTCAAAACCTACTTGGAATCCATCCTCCAGTACAGTTGGCTATAAAAAGTGTGCTATTTAACCACATCTTCACCAGACTTGTAGAGAATGGTTATGATACTTTCTGGCACATTCATTTCAGCACAGCTCCAGCCAAATTCCTGCTCTCCAGTGAATGGCAAACTTCCTTTTGCATTAATGACCATGAGTTAGCATGTGGGTATGGTCACAGTCAGATCTGCATAAAAAAATCTGTGTGTTTTCAGAGGGCCAGTGCATAGTAAATGTCATACATTTACTGCTGTCTGTTGGGCTCTGTTTGCACTGACAATTGCACCCAATTCCAGCTCAGGGTGGTAAATATCTCAGGTTAAGTAGGCAGCCCAGGAGGAGCTTGACTGCAGTTTCTTTCCTGGCTTCTCCTGGGAAAGTGTGCTTCCCTACTCCAAGGTGTTTGGCAAACTCCCATTCTGATGTGCAGGCTGCAGATAAAACAGGTGGAGGATTGGTCAAGGCTGAATGAATTGTGGGAATGAGATGTGTAGGAATTGAGGATGAGAAACCTTTCCTAGCTACAGTTCTGAGTCGGCACTTCCAAAGTACACAGTAATATTTTAGCAATTGGTTTAATCTGAAAGCAGGAAACATTTACCAGAGTGTTACAGAAATGCCCCTGTCATCTAACAAACATTTATAAAGTGTTTTATTATTCAGGCCAAATATATTTTAGAAAAAGAAAGCTAATGATAGCTTGAAAAATGAGAATAAAGAAGTTATTTTACCACAGGATTTTGCTCTGTTGGATTAAATTGTACTTAAATTGTACTGTAAGTTGTATTTAAAATAGCACAGCTGGGCTCTGAAAATATATTGAAAATTAAAAGGACTGTGTATGTCAGTGGATCTTATACTGGAAGTGAAAGGTGAGTAGAAGCACATGCAGAAAATGTATTTGATCCCCGGTAAAAACTTTTAGTTTAACCATTTTATTGGAAATAACACATGTAAAGTATGCAAATACTGCCTGGTAAAAGAGCTGAGGACAAACCCTAAAATGCTGACTGCCTCCAGCTGTTTGTGGTACAGAGATTATCTGAATTAGACTTACTGCATATATATATATATATATATATATAAGCTCTAGAAAAATATTTCTTCCATCAATCCAGCCTTTTGATTTGGACCCACTGAATTTTTTGCCATCTAAAGTTTCCTAGACAAGAATATTTTACAGCTCAGTTATGAAGCCATCTTGTATGCCATGTTGTACTTGTTTTATACCTGCCTCTTAATATTTATTTTGAGGGTTTAATTTGATGTTTGGTTCCATGGAGATAAATCAAGTTCTTGAATTCAGATCTTGTTGATTAAAATTTCAAATAAGTTGTGCCATGGGCAGTAAAAAGAGTTGGTATGGATTAAATGAGAATCAGTTCGTGCATTTATTTTCTCAGAAGAGGGGTACGCTTTACATGTGCAAAAAAAAACAAACAATTTTTTTAAAGTTTAGATGAAATCTGGATTTTTAAGTTTCCCCTTTCTTTGATATCTACTTTTTTAGAGTGTTTTTTAGAATTTATAGGGTTTGAAGGATTTAATGAAAAGTGCTTTGAAAGCCTTCAGAGCTACCCAGTCCCTAGGCCAGTCATTACTTCTAAGAACTGGACTTTCATCTGTATTGCTTTAATCTCAGTTAGGGTTACCTCCATACCCAGAACGACTGGAATAATGAAAAGGTCCCACCTCCTGCCCCATGTCTTCGGCCACAGCACAACAGATGGACAGAGAAGACAAAGAAAAGTTGCTTCTTTTGCCTCTTAATGAAATCCCTCTCTCTTATTGACCCACATAACTTCTACAGTCAGTAAAAATCTGAGAGTTAATAAACTCTTCTGTAATGGAAGTAAGCCATGGAGAGGCTTGCTCAAATTAGCACACGTTCTTATGCAGCCTGAGGTCATCTGCAAACACCAAGCTGGGAGAAAACGGATCAGAACTGATACATTTATTAATAGATGGTGAAGTGGTAACAAAGAGGCTGAAGTATCAAGAAATGAATAAATATTGCATGTGGTGTTTACAGAGCAGCACTTTAGTGAAGGGTGGTGATGCTACACTCTATTATTAGAGCTGTGCTAGCTGCTGGAGGCCCAGACAGGGCCCAGACAGGGGCTGACTTAGTGAAAATTAAGCTTTTCTTTTTGCTGTCAGACTCTGTATATTCCAATTATGTAGAAATCTGACCAATACCTTGCAGTCATATACTTGAAAGGCACAGATGCTTTAAACAGCAATTAATTGCACATCAAAGTTTGTATTACAAGTGCTAAAAATGTTTGGTATGGGGGAGAGGAAGTACAAGTAGTGCTGATCAGTTGTGGGATGGTAGTAAAACTGCCTCCTTAGGTCAAGTTGTCCCTTTGTGGAAGCCACACATTATGAAGCACTGCTACTTCAATAGGGAATTGCATTCTTTGATGCATGTGTAGAGTGAACTGCTCAAGCAATGAGATTACCTCCTTTTGAGGTGTACAGGCTCTGCAAGAGGGAACAACTCATTGTCTGAGGTAAAGAAGTTTTGCATAGTGGCAAAGATTCCCACATGGAAGAAGTGCATGGGAAGGCATCAAAGTGAGCCTTCAAAGAGTGATCAAATAGATAAAAGAATACATTAATTTTCATTTAAGAACACCTGCAAAATTCTGCAGCAAAGGTCATGCATGGGGATGAGAAAATTCTATGGAGAGAAAGGTTCTGAGAGCTGTTCTAACCTTGAACATTACTGAGCTGGAGAGACTTACAGCTAAGTGAGACAGCTCCATCAAAAGCACCTTGATTTCATACATACATGTATATCCATTACTCCCACAGATGCTATCACAATAGCTGGGTGGGTGGGACTAAGAGCACATCAATAGGATGGAGGTGGGAGCCTAGTGTAGGCCAGCTCTCTGGGTGCTGGGCTACCTGTGATGAATTGTGACACGCCTAATTATGCCTTGACTCATTGCACGGCTTTTGGCCTTAATTTCTGCAGCTAAATCTACCGTGCTTGGAGGTGATGCTAGCCATATATCACCAGCCTATCCCAAGGACAGGACTTTTAAGCATTCATTTGGACGACGGGAAAAATATTCTTTGTACAATGTGTATACCATTATACACCCACTACATAAAGGCTTTGTAGCTTGTTTTCAAACCTGTTACTTCATACACACAGCAAAGCCCAAAAGAAAACCTTCCAGCTGCAGGCAGTGATGACTTTCACTGCTCTAAGAGAAATGAAAATACCAAAACTGTGTATACTAGTTCTGGATAATACGCACAAAGAAGTTTTGACTAAGACAGGGAGAGTTACAGGTGACAAGCAGCCCCAAAACTTGTGTTCTGAGAGGTGTAGCATGAAAGGTCATTGGCACAAGACTGTATCTTCTGTTTGGGGTTTTTTTCCCCCTCAGTATTTGAAATCTGGTACTCATTATCAAAACTCCCAGTGACATCAGTAAAACAAGCCCATATTTGCATTACCATTGTAAGTGATTTCTTGGACATCTGGAGTTTTCTGGAGCTTTAATCTGCCAAGAATCAATGGTCATGAATGAAATATTGGGGTTTGGCTTTATATAGGTTTCAGAGTGAAAGGGAATAAGTCAGCTGGAATTGTCATGCAGTGATGTGCAGATCTGCACAGAGGAGCCCCAGCTCCTTTTCACTCTCACTCTTTAGCTGGGAGTAAAGCTGAGCAGGAGTGTGTGTTCCAGCTGCAAGGTCAGTGCAGAGAAAGAGGGTAAGGGCTGGTTTTGGTAAGAGATGTGTGCTGTGTTTCCCTTGTGCTCTAACCACAAGTCTTAGAGCCCCATATTTTCATTTATTTTGAGTATTTTAAGAAGCATGTTAGAGCCATGCTTGTGCTAATATATCTGTTTCCAGATATGGTGAAGGGATAAATGTCCTCTCTTTATAGAAATCTCTCATGCTGCTCCTGACTTAGCTGGAGGACTGGTGAAAACTAAAGCTGTCTTCCAGCTGATGAGAACCTGTCACTCCCTTTGAGAGCTGCTGCCTCCACTGAGAAGAGGGACCACGTGCCTGCGTTGAACTCCGATCCTTTGTAGCTGTGAGGGCTGCTGTGAAAATACCAGGCAGTCTGAGAAAATTAATTTTAGTCTGATTGAGTCACAAAATGTGTGAGACTACAGATGGAGGAGTGTCTTCCTCCCATCCCAGCTGTGTCTGCAAAAGACATCCTTTCTTTTCCCTGTCCCCCTGCTAGGAATGTCCCCTCCTCCAGAAAGGGAGAAGAGCAGATAAAACTGCTAAGTGGACCCAGACCCTGCCTGAAAGAGGCACTGGCAAGCCACATGGGGAGGTAAACAGGGAACCGAAGGCTTTGTAAGAGCAAGTGGCTCCTGTGGATTCCTCCACTGGCAAAAGTGGATCCATGGCAGGATGCCTGGGGAGCCTTGGAACCTGGGAGAATAGCAGCCTTCAGCCACTTCACTTCCATCCCACATTCTTGGTCTCCTCTCTGATGGTTTAGATGTGTGCACTTATTGTGTGGGGAGATGGAGGATCAAACACCAGAGACAATTGAAAACTAATGGCATCAGCTGACCCAGCATCACCATGCACCAACCGTACAGTGACAGTGAGTTAGCTCAAGCAGTCTGGGCTCTAACCCACTGCTCTGCAGCATGCTTCTGAAGCTGTAAATGCCAAGGAAAGCAGCCTTTCAGAGACTGTTCCTTTGCACTGAGCATTTTATAGCTACTGAGGGTAGCTATAAAAACTTCTCTGCTACCGTACCCCAGATTGGACCTGAACATATTAATGAAATAGCATGCAGAGCTTGTTTTGGCCTAAAGCTAGATAAAAGACAGACAAATTAGAAAGATAGGTACATATTCCTTTTCTTTCTGATGTCGCTCCTCGGCTTCCTTCATCATTTCCTGAGACTGTTCCAACTTGGCATCCACCAGTTTCTGTTGAAGTTCTCTGTGCTTAAATATTTTATCAAGGTGCTGTAAAAAAATAAATTCTGCTGAATGTGCAGGTTAAATTATCTACATAGACCTTCATGCTCATACATGTACAGCTATTTACTGGAACACTTAAAATCATTGCAAAACAAGAAGACACTCAACCTATTGCAATTACTAAAAAATTACAGCTCTGGTAAGAACAAACTGTGCCAGAATTAGCATGGGAAGGGAAACTGGTGTGTGTTATCAATTTTGATTTATTGTAAGAAAAAAAAAAAGGCCTTAGCATCTTTGCCAGTTCTGTGGACTACATATGAAATCATTAGTATAATCTAGTATGACTGAAGATCAAATAATTGCTCATCAATAATAAATATGCTGGGGGACACTCTTTTTTTAGCTGTTAAATGGCCAGTGGATCTAAGCCACAGTGTGGATGATGGTGTAGACACATTGCACCTGCAATACTTGGGAGCACGTGCACACCCATAACATTTTCTGTGTAAATACAAGCCCAGTACATCCCCTTTGGTCTGCCCACACCTGCACAGCGGAGGGCCTGGGTGACAGGAGGGGATCTGGAGATAAGACCAAACAAACCAGAGGCCTCCTCTAGCCTGCAAAATGTCTGCCTCCATGGTGACTTTTAGGAGATGAATGTTGCTGATAGCCTTCTTCACTCTTAATTCACTTAGATAAAATTCATAGGAGCAATTATTCTGAGTGTGTCCCTTCGGCTTATATTTTCTTCTCACAGACATTATAAGAGAGGAGTGTACATTTCCTTCATTCAGTATAGGGCTTCATACATGATTCAACAGATTTGGAAAAGCAGGTATTGTATCAGTCATTCCAGATTGTAAAGACAGATAACTTATGTTTAATTCAGTATGATAATGCTGTCTGATTGCACAGAGGCTCACAGTAAATGTATTTAGAAACTAGAAAAAGGCCCATTGTGATATTGTTGATGTTTGTTATAAAATAATAATAATAATAATAATAATAATAATAATAATAATAATAATAATAATAATATAGGTAGTTTGGGATTTTACTGGAGGATTTTTTTCTGATGTCAAAATATCTGGCCAAAGAAAATTATTCCAGAAAGAATAACTTCCCATCTATCTGCTATCTGCAAGATCTCAGTAAGCATTGAGCCTGGGGAAAAGAAAAAAAATCTATTTCAATAGAAAGGGTATCCTTTATCTGTAATCCTAATTTTCTGTTTTTGGGAAAGGGTCAAATAGTTTACATCAGAGCCCTTCTCAGCAACCTGTTTCTGGAGGGAACAAAATATATTTGTTGTCACCTGCAGAACAGGCTGTCTGAAGAAAAGGGAGCTGGGATGTACTCAGTGGGAGCTTAGTGGGAAGGAGGAAAGGGATACTGGGGGAGGTCTCCAGGGATTATGGGGAGCTGTGACGGGGTTGGGGCAGCTTGGCAGACAGCTGGCACGTCTCGCTGCTTGGGTGCCTCAGCCCCTCTCCCCACAGCAGCAAGGCTGCCGTGGCTGCCACGGGCAGGGCGCTGTCCCACACAATTCCACACCCGCGGAGACCGGAGAGCTTGCTGCAGGCACAGTGCTGCTCAGATGGCAAAGCACGGTGGGGGCTACCCTTGTTAGCCCTGTGAGATGCCCGAATGGTGGCCAGGCTGCTGGCAGTGCTTCCTGCTTCCCCTGGGCCAGCCGGGTGTGCTGCCCGTCCCAGCCACAGCCAGGGCACCGCTCACCTCTTCCCGCAGCTCGTACTGGTCAATGATGCTCTTCAGCTTCTCTGCCAGCTCCGTGTTCTCCTGGCAGAGCTTCATGTTCCTCTCACTTTGCTGCTCGATCTGAGCCTGGATTTCACTCAGTGTGCCCTGGAAGTGATTGGTTATTTCTTTCCTCTTCTCATCTTCCTCCCGTGCCCGCTGGATTGTTTCCTCCTGTTGTTAAATGGGAGAGAACACAGTAAGTGAGGGGCATAATAAGCAGTTCCAGAAAAATACTGTTTCAGAGCAGCATAAGGCTCCCCTTTGAAGGATTATACATGTTTGCATTCCTCTTTGGAGATTTTCTTGCTTTCATCTGCTCCAGCATTAGGCATGATTCTAAATTTACAGAGCAAATTACACAGTGGCCTTGAAAAAATCAGGGAACTAAGAATTTGCATTTATAAAGATGGATGTAGAGCAGAGCTTCAGGTCAAAGCAAGCCTGAAGGAGAGGACACATATGCATGTCTTGATGAGTGATATTGCATCACAGCTTTTGCTTTGGAAAAAGATATTTAGTGGAAGCAGTCAAAAGCCCTTTTATCAAAATTCTCTTTGACTGAATTAAAAAATCACCCTTTCCAATGCCTCATTTTAACAAGGAATCTTCATAGCAAATTCATGGCCTTTGGGATTCAAATTTTTAAGAGAAATCCATCACTTTCTGAAGAATCTCTTCCAATTCCTCTGTTTTCCTTCCCTGACTTTATAAATGACATGAAATTTGCACTAATTTACTAGCTAGTGAATTCAAGGAAAGCTTGTAAGTTGTTTCCCACAGAACCAAAGCAGACATTCAGATTTAATTTTTTTCCCCTATTATTGAAGTATTGTTTTAGATTTGTTTATATAAAAGACAATGCAGAAAGAATCTGGATTCATTGCTTTGGATCCAGAAATACAGACTGTTTTTATTCCTTCCTCACTTTCTTTCAGGGCAGTCTGCCCTTCTGGGGAATATAATCCTGATATAGAATGGCTAGGACAATATCTGCTGTTACAAATCATGCCAGGACCATGTTAAAAACTCACTCTACAGCATGCAAATGGCATACTCTAATAAGGTTTCAACTAGCATGGTAATTTGCATAAAAATCCCTGGTAACACTGCATATGGATATTTTCTATAAATATACTTGAATAAAGCCTTAGCTGACTCTAATAAGGTATAATTTGTATCATGAATGTGACACAGCGGGTGTTGATTCAGGCCCTGCTCATAAAGTAAGGTGAATACCAAATGACCCAATATCTGCTTAGCATGCACAGCACGAGCCTGGTCTGGGACAGCTGCTGTTCAAGGTAGGGCATGTTTGTCCTTTTGCTGTCTGGGGAGCCATAGGGATGACAACACCTTGGATGATGGGAGAAAAGCAATGGAGCCATTAATAATACCCTGGTGCACAGAAATCACCACAGAGCCCTGCTGTACTCTGCAGTTCACACAAGAACCTGCGTGTGTATTCATAAACAGAGTAATACAAAGTAGTAAGCCCAGAAGGACTCTCCCTCCTAAGAGGAAGGAAAAATTTCATATGGAGCTGGACAAATGTCTTAAGGGTTGGGTCCTGGTTCAGTGTCTGGCATGGAAATTGGACACACAGAAAATTTGCAGCAAGATGAAAGAGAAGCTCTCCAAATTTATTTTTTTTTTCCTCAGTCAGTGAGAATGATTTTGAAACATTTTGCTTGACCAGCAACGGAGCTGTTTGCAGGTATTTTTTGTTTAAATCCTTTTAGCAGAAGAATGCTCTTCCAAAGTAGAGTTAAAAATATGTTTTAACAGAAGGTGTTTTAAATCTACTCCTTTAGCATTCCCAAAAGGAAACATGTAATTTTCTTTTGAAAGGGCATGTTTGCAAACAATGTCATCCTTTTTATTTTTATTTGAAACTTTTTCCAAATTTGACTTGAATTCCTAGGTAGTTTTGACTAAGTCTGAATTCCATTTTATCTCTAATACACAGTTTAAAAACTCCTCATGCCTCTTAGTTCTCCATTACATAGGTGCAGCCCTGAGCAGGGTGAATAGTGACCAGATGCTTCACTTCCAGAAGCCAGAGTGAGAAATTGAACTTGAATGTCTGAAGTCCTCTTTCTATGGCTTCAAAACATCCTTCCTCAAAACCATTTTATTGTTATAACACAGGTAGCGTTATAACGTGTCACTACTGTGATTTAAAGCTCTCCAGAGTAATAAGTCCATAAGAATATAAAACAAAAAAGGTGGATATGTCACAAAAAAGGATATGTCACACCAAACAGTTCTGTTACAAGGTGAAATGCGACATCCTGAGACATCCAATAATGAAAATATAACTGAGCCAGCAAACATTTGTTTGCAGGATGCAGGATTTCTCTGTATCTGTTCTGCTTCGGAGAAAAATATACTTGAGAAGGGTATTTTACATGGGGGTGGGGGCTGGTATGTGTCCTGGGGAGCTCCTCAGAGGCCCTCATTTGTTAAATCCTGGAGATGCCAGTCACAGATTAAGGGTGGGTGGGGGCGAGGGGAGCTGGCGGAGCAGAAGGCCAACGATGTGGCTGCAGCACTGAGCAGAGACCAGCCATAAACTATTGTTCTCTTTTCTCTGCCCTTTCTGAACCTTTGCACTCCATGTTTACCCTTTCAAACATATGTTCTTAGCCTAGTGCAATATCGCTTTTGCTCTCATGTTCTGCTGCCAAAAATGTAAGAATGCATTGAGTAAAACCTTGTTAAAATTAAGACAGGATATTTTGCAGTTTGGGATTTAGCACAGGAATGTGAGATCATTTGTGAACAGAAGAGTGTGATTGATACTGGAATTGTTCTCGTGCTTCTGGGACAGCTCCAGAAGACTATTGGTCTGCTGAAGCCATATCAGCTAAGATGATATGAGTGAGGAATCTGTTTTTCAATGAACTATGCTCTTCATTCCCAGGCACCACGGTCTGAGCCAGTTTGGAGCTGAGCCCATAACTGAAGCTGTTGACTTTTGTGACATTTGTATGAAAGTCATTGCTTAATGCCTGGTGGCAGGAAGGACGAGGGACCTGAGATGTTCATGTCACTACAAGATGCTAAGTAGCTACCACACTGTCAGATAATTGGCAGAACATGAACTCCATGCAGAGAAATGAGTTGCTGTTGCTCTTAGCAGAGCTGCTCTATCGCAGTGGGAACACATTCCACTATTTCACAAACCTTTATTCTGCTTTTCTTGGAGGGAGAATTAAACATCTGTGTAACTGCAAGGAAATAATCAGAATAGCTGGTGTACATAAGTGAGAATTTGAGGCTAGTATCCAATACTAACCAGAAATTTTTATTCTCTGATTTGCCCTGTGGAATATCAATGCAGCTCTGCATTGCATATTCATCACCACTTGGCTGCACGGATCTGCAGTTAATGGGAATTCCACACACCAGATGAGTGAAGATGACATTTACATGACGTGATGTGCATATAATGTACCACATGGTAAGTCAGAGGGGGTTTCTGGTCTGGGCAGGCCAGGTTTCTCCTTTGCTATTGAAATGACACAACCTCCTAGCTTCTGTTTTCTGCACTTTGAAACATAATCAGAACTGCTAATCCCAAGCACTAAAAAATTATGAATCTCTATCCTGCCAAAACCAAAATAAAAATATTTAAATATAAGATTTAAAAAATAACATTTGATGGATTTTCTGGTTTTCAGCCCTCTTAATACAGTCATAAGTGAAAGAAAATTACACTCATTTAAATAAATAGAACATGAGTTTCTGGATATTCATGGATTTCCAGGGGCTAAAGCATAAAGGCAAATATTCCAAGAACTATGCTAAAATTCTTAGAGAGACAAAACTGGATAAAGATAATGAATGCCTTTGTTTATTACTTTATTTCTCATGCATTCTGCAAGTGTATTTTGTCTTACTGTCTTATTTAATTTTGGGGTTTTTTCTATACTGATAGCATGAGAACCAGAGGAAAGATAGTATTCTGGGTTTATTAAAAGGTCTCCAAATTCTTAGAAAGAAGTGATGAAAATTTGAACACTTCTTCCTAATGCCAGATCACCTCAGGTATCTTCCCCTGGCTCATCTGGCAAAGATACAGGACAAAAATAAGAACTGAGTCTGAGGTTTATTTAGAGAACCTAGTCACAAAGTACAGCAGTCCAACAAGTAAAAAGGTGTTGGAAAGAGACTTCCCTAATTGTAATGATGAAATGTGTAAGGAAGTATTTATATACAAAGAGAATGGAAAAATCATGCTTTCTAGTAGTAAGATTAATAAACATAAAGTAGCTGGGAAGCTGTGTGAGGAATTCAACAGCATTTGTTCCAAATATGTTTTCCAAATAGAATTAATTTTTCTAAATGGCCCAGTCTTCACTGATTTGTCCCACTAATATGATTTGCTTAGGAATATCAGTTAAGGCTATGCAAAGCACTGTACACTGTATCCTTAATTCACTTTAAAACTGGCTTGTATTTCTTTTGAAAGATTTTACCCAAAGATGGTCTGGTAAATCACTGTGGATCAATATTGAGGAATAGCTCATGTCTGTATGCCTATCATACAAATGATAGGCACAAATTTAATTTAATTTTCACTACCAGTTCTGCATGAGTATAACTGAGCACAGAGAGATTTGCTTCTAGCTTCCTTCTCTGTTAAACTGCTTTTATCCTTCTACCAGGGCACAGTCTGGGTGTATGTGTGACTATTCCCTCTCCCAGCTGTACTCTTACAGCACAAAATGAAAGTCAGAGCAAGACCCTGAAGGCCCACTCTGGAGTCAGTAGAAATGAATGAAAATGCATTACCTCCAGTAATAGAGGTTATATCAGATGGAGTTCTTGTTGCTGACAATTCCTATGTGTAATTCTATACATAACTATATCCCCACAAAGAAAGGTTTTGAATAGATCAAAGCAGAGGCCTTCTGTATACTCATACCAACACCATCACTAACATGCACTCAGAACTGCACAACAGAAATATTCTTCTTGAACATCCATTTTTTCAAGGAGCATAATCATATTATAATTTTCACATTTAAACAGTGTGATGCACCAAGCAATTGGCAGACATGGTGTATAGATCCCAGCCTTTTGACACCCCTAAAAATTTTCTCTTTTAACTGATCCTCATAATCCAAACAACTTCCACAAATAATGTTGGCATTCTTCCTGTCTTGACATTTGGTGTCTTGAGGCAAATGTCCTGATTGACTGACCCTCACAAATCACTTGTAGAAGTCCAAGTGCTCGAATTACATGAAAACACCCACCAGTCTCCCATGAGCCCACTGGAGCAAAGCTGGTGTTCCTGTGGTTCTGCCCACACGTGTGCATTTGCATCTGCACTCTGAGGGGCCTAGTCTGTTAGCACTGCTGCTCTTCTCTGCACCGAGCTCCCTAATAATGTAAGGATGGCTTAGAGCTAGTGCTGGCAAACCCAGTGTCCAAAAGTGCTGGGATATTTCCAAAAAATAAAGGGGTCTTGGTGTAAATGGACCTCAAGATTAGAGAGTATATGTAACTATTATATGTGCAGATGCAAAAGTCCCTTTGATTTGGTACTAGAGGGAGATGGGAAGGTGTCAACATCATCCTTCCCCCCACTGCCTGGGTACTGTTATAGAGGTCCCACTCACCTTGAGGTTCTTGTTGTGCCTCTGCAGCTCTCGGCACAGGCTCTCGAGCTTGCTGCGGGCGAGGATGGCTCGGCTGTGCTCACTCTGCAGCTGGTCCTTCTCCTTGGTGATCTGGGCCTGTCTCTTCTGCAGATATTTCAGCTTTTTCTGCTCGGCACGATGTTCTTCAAGCTGGGCAAAACAGAGATTAAAACAGGGAAACAGTGATTAAAATGAAACAAAGAGGGATAGAAAAGAAAATGAACTCTTTTGGTTTGGGGAAAGTCTTCATACTTTCTTTACCTCTTAGGAAACATTTTATATTTACCAGCACTGATATGAGAGGAGAGAGGAACCTGGAGATTCCCAAGCCTGCTTGCTGCAACTGTCCCAAGTGTGCTGTAGTGTGGATGGGTGAACATAATTTTTAACATTCTTGTCATGCCATTTTAGTTCTTCCTTCTTTGGCTTGAATTTCTTTGAAGGACATCTGTGAGTCTTTTATTTTTGTTTCAACATTTGGAACTAGAGTAGTCAGTAGTGCTTTATGTGGTGAGATTTCTCCAGATCATGAGGTAATACAGTAGTTGTTAATTCTATTTTACAGTTTCCTCAAAAAGAAGCAGTTTCCTAAATATCCAGGAACCTCCTGGAAAAAACAACAGAAGAGATGCTGGAGACCAGGAATGTCATTCATGTGGGGGCTTTGTTGCTGATGGAAGAGAATTCTCTTCAGAGAAGAGTTTCCCAAAATGACATGTGGCACCTCGTCTTGCCAGGCTTCTCCAGCTCACAGGACCATGTGAGAGCATCTGTCAGTTGTGCTTCTGGAGGTCCTGTCATCAATGGGGGTGGGTCATGGTGAATAAAACCTCTTTTGGGCTCTTTGTCTCCCTATAATTCCTAGAGAAAACATGGACAGTCCCTGATGTTCCCTTGGGTTCCTGCTGTTCTGTGGGTGCATGGCTCCTGCCTTCCCTGGAAGGCTGGTAGGGAGTGGAGTGTATTTGGAGGGGGCAAAGAGGACCAGCAACAAAATTGCTAATAGTAATTCTTGCACAGTCTGATCATTTCTTTTGGCACGTGTCTATCACTGTATGTTTGGAAAAAAAATCCTGTACTGTAAATTGGCATCCTAACAGTCAGGTAAAAGAAGCCTTTCAGTTCTGAAGCTTTTAATGATTTAATCTCCTGCTCCAACACCCTCCTCACTGTATTACAGGTGTGCAAACATTGCAAGGTATTTCTGAAGTCCAGATGTTTTCTGATTGAAAAACAGTAGCACATGAGCTTAAATATGTGAACCTTAATAATAACAGTTGCTGTTAAGACTACATTATCTAATAATATGATACCACTTGTACTAATTAACCCCAGTATGACTGGGAAAGTCTGTGACCACTGGGGAATGATGTGCAGCTCAAACAAGACAGTCAAAAGCGTCATATTTTACACTTTCATCTGTTTTCTGCAGATGTTCAGTAATTTATGCTTATAATAGAGACCTCTGTGTATTATTAATGAAATCACAGCTAAGTGTGCCACAAAACAATGCTCTCACCAGCTTGGAGTATATTTACACTTTATGTCCAACTTTTAACACTTGCATTGTCTATTTTTTCTCCTGTAGATCACAATATGAGCTTTTGCATCTAATCTAGCTGCACTAGCTGAAACAATTTTTCTAGTATTGTAAGAAAAGAAATTTCTGTAATTAAGTCTGAGATCTTTTTCCTTCATAAGCTTGCTTTTGTCCCCTTCCTCTTTCTGTTGAAAAACATAAAAAGTGTTCATTTTGCTTCACATTTTGGATGCACAGCCTGTGCTTGGTGGATAACGATTTATCGAAATTTCACGATTCACTCAAATTGTGCTTGAGATAGGGGCCTCAGAATAACATCGGTCTTAATCATGATATAAGAAGTCTTCCAAGCATTTTTTTCTTTTTTCCCCCCCATCATTACTATTACTTGCACTAGAAACTTATATATCAAAGTTCTCAGGAATATCTAAGACATGGTGTTATGTTTGCAATGAAAAAGGCAATTCTGGTAAATAGGAATGCCAAAAGAGTCCCCAGTGATAATTTTTAAAGAATAATTAATGATATAGAAGCTGAAATTAAGTGGAGGTAGAAGGGATTTTGATTGTTGAAAGCTGACCTTAAGAAATAAACAGTCAATTTAGGAAAAAAAAATTATCTTGATCCCACTGTAGATAATGACAGAGCTCATATTTATTTATTAGCATATTGTTCTTGCACCCAGCACTTGTGAGACTTGCAGGACCAGGACCTCTGAATATAATCCAGTTATAAACAATTCTGCTACAGCTGTTTGTAAGCAAAAGCTGTCATAAACCACAATCTGCTTTACTAACCCAACACACTGGATTTAGTGAGTGAAATGTTCTCTGTTGGTGAGTAGCATGGCAGAGCTTGTACCCGAACGGCTGCATCATCCTGCTTCCCCCTCCCTGCTGGCACAGCTTCTACCTTCACCAGCCCATACTCCAGCCCGCTGTGTACCCACAGTGTAGACTGTGCCAGGGCATGGGCTGGCAGGGAAACAACATTGCTGGGTGGCCTCTTCAGCTACAGCCAGCCCCAACACTACTTGAAGCAGGGGAAGCCACTACCAGCACCAGCTCCATCTGTCACATGGCTACACCTTCCCCTGAGCTGTGCTGCAACAAGTGTTTGTGTCACCACACAGCTCACCAGACCAGGGAGCTGATCTGGCAGGAAAACAACTCAGCAAATGCAAGACGTGATCCGAAGCGTGTGATGGGGATGGACAGGAGGGAGCGGGGAGAGAGGTCATAGCTACAGCCAACTGCTGACAAGCCATTAATCACCATGCGCCCCTCAGCCGCTCCTGGTGAGCAGGGTAAGGCTGTCTCCAACAAGGTTTGTGTTGTATTTACTGAAGGATTTGTTTTAACAACGTTGCACAGTATGTCAGAAACAAGTGTTCCATATTTTTTTGCTGCTTTCTCCTGCGTGGGCTAATGGCAACACAGCCCCTGTTTCATACAGTGCTGCAATGCCATTTGAATGCAGTGGAGAGTGCTTCACAGAGGAAGAAAATTTTATAGAGGAAGAAGACCTATTTCAGTTAATCCATGAGCATGAAGTCCCTTTAAGCGTGAGATAAACTATGAACAGCCTGAGCCCCATTTATGAAATCAGAGGATTTTACATGAAAAAAGGGAAAGCTAAATTTCACTTCACATTATGATGAGACATGGACACATCTGCGCATAAAACCAATTACAAAGTCAATGTTCTGCTTCGCACATTTTTCAGCACTCCACAAAGCGTAAAATGCTGCAGCCTTGTCATTTGTAAGATTTCCACAGCTTATGGTCATACAGTCCTTTGACTATACAGAAAAAAAAATCCCTTCATCTGAAAATAACGCATCTTAAGTGTGGAAAGAACAGTCAGGTAGGTGGCATTGTTACAGGGGTGACATTTTGGTGGCAGGGGCTTTGACTCTTCATTTCATTGTGCTCTGGCTTCTCTTACTATTAATCTCAGTTGTCTATTATCTGCTTCCTAATATAGGAAGTTTTATACTAAGTCCTGTATTATTTTCATTTTGATGAAATCACCAGTGCATAATTTAAAGCAATAGCCACAACCGAGGCATGCAAAACTTCTTGCAGGAGGTGAAGGTAGAAGCCTAGACACCAGTCTCCATTGTGGGTCAGTTTGGTAGATTTGCCTTTAAGTACAATTCTACCTCATCAACTTTTTGACCCAAAACTTGTTTTCCTCACTTTTTAATTTTTTTTTCCTCTTTTTTTACCCATAGTTATCTGACCATGACAATTGTATTGGGATTCACTTATCAGGACAGACACTACTGGTACATGAGCTTTGACCATGCTGCATGTATTTTTTGTATCTTCTTGTATAGGCAGTTTGTACAGAAAAGAGCCAACATTGTACTCACCAGCTCAGCATACTTCTTAAACAACAGGTCCAGCTTCTCTTCTGGAGTATTCAGCTTATTCAGACTTTGCATCAGTAGGTTTGCCTCTTTCCCTTAGAAAAAGAGGAAGCAGAGATTTGATGCTAGATGTAGTTTGTAGTTGATGTATGGTTACAAAATTGGTTGTTTGATGCATGGGTCTGTAAAAACACCCAGGGTGAAATGAGCCATTTTGGAAGGAAAGGAATAATTTTTGCTATAAATTTCTGGGTTTTTCTTTGCCCCGTAAGAACAAACATGCTAGGACTTTCCTCCACTTCAGACCTCAGTAATGCACTCTTTTCTAACAAAAGCGTTGTCTGTGGAATGCTTTTGTCCTGTGTAATCTGATTTTCATTCAGTGTTTTTGTCATATGATTAGGTCAGACACATGGCACATTTGGCTGCAATAGGACAGAAAGGCCCTGGACCCCGAAGGCTGAGGAACAATGCAAGTGAAGTGGATCAAATCTGGTATACTCAGCTCCTTTGCTGATCAACCCACACAAGACACCAGGAAAAATAAGTCAGATATAGAGACTAAGTAAACAATCAGAGAGTGGTAGGTGCTGCCAGCCAGGTCTAGGCTATGTGATACTTGTGTAAATCAGTTCCCTGACTTGGTGAAGGAAGCTTTTATATCAGAGGTAGTCTAATAACTCCCTGAGTGTGCAGAGCTAAATCACTGCACAGCTATTTAGGTACTGCTTCTCCTCTGATACCTCTTGGTTTTCATTTCAGCCCCAGGTATGAGCTGGAGCTTGAACTCTGCTTGTTCATCAAATACAAAGTATCCCTGATGTTCTTGGAGATAAGGTTGCCTGTGGTCCCAGGGGCTTGGACATGTTTTTCCAAATGCTCCTCTTTCCTGAGGCTGTGAGACAAAATTTACTTTCTGCTTTTGGCTGGATGTTTTCTACTTCAACACAGTCCAGGAGTGCAGTCCCGGAGTACTGTCTCTGGAGAAAATTCTTTATTTCACACTGAGTTCTCTCTATAGCATCAGCATAAATAAGTGGAAGCGAACTGAAATCAAACCTTGGTGTGAACTGTCACAAGGGCAGATGGAGAACTGTGCTGGTAGGGTTTTCACTGAGCTTGCTGAGGCACCAGTAACAGCACCAAAGCCAAGGCAATAGAAAGTGAGGAATTTTCTTCTGGACATTCAAAGAATTTTGAGGAAAAAAAATTCATGCTGTCTCCTATCCTTAATCCCTTGCCTGTAAGAATGTCCTGTAGTGATTTCTTTACAGGCTTAGTCTGCATTTGGTTTTGGGTTCTCAGGCAAACGAGAGGCTTAAAGATTGGCTGGAGTTAAATGTAGGAAAGGAAATAATTTACATCTATATTAGATTGGAATGTAACTATATTGCTCTCTAGTGGCTGCCCAGCAGAAAGTACATGTATACAAAAACTTGCTGAGCCTTCTTTCTAGCTCACCTGCCAGGGCTGAGGTGCTAGAGAACAAATGTATTGTCTTATTTCATATATATTGTATGATGAGTCCAGGGGTTTACTAAATGAAACATATTCTGGGCATGACAGTAAATTTATGCTGCAGGTCCCCATGCCATATAGTAATATCATTATTACTGTAGAGACAGTGAGTAGTCATACCTGAGCAGACAGGAGAAGAAAACATTCACTAAGGTACAAACAAGAGGCTAGGTTTTCCTTCATCTAAGCCACTTTGTGCAGTGTGTCATTGAACTGACAGCTTTGGCTAACCAATGTGGGCAGCCCAGTGTTGTATGATACAACTTTTTTTTCTTTTTTTTTTTTACAGAACTAATATCTGATATAGCTTACATGTGGGTAGTGCCAAAAATAATTATCAGTTATAAAGAAGTTGTAATGGTCACTGTAACTTTCAGTGGTAGCTGGAGGTCACTATCATCCATACCAGAAACTTAATATGGTAAAGAGCAAGGAGCAGGGAGTTCTTACTTGTGTTTGCAGAAGGGCTGTGTGAGTATGTAAATACTTGCCTAGTCCTTTCAGGATTTTCTTCTCCAGCTTCTGCTCCTTGTTGCCGCTGGGCTCCTTCGCCTTGGAAGCATCCCCAGGAGCCAGCTTCTCTTTCTCACTCTCTTCATTTCCATCTTCATACTCTGCATCCTCCAAGCCGCCTGGCTCTCCCTTCTCAGGCCTGTCGGTTCCTGTAGCAGTGTTTTCCTTCTCCATCAGGCTCGTGGCAGACCCGTAGGTTTTAATGATGTCCTCCAGCTGCCGGCTCAGCTCCTCTGAGATGTCACACACGGCTGCTTCGGGCCAGGTACTTGGCTGCTCCGTGGGGGCTGGAGCAGGGGACGGCAGGCCAGGGGAAGGTTTGTCCCCACTCTGCCCCTGGATGTCCTGCCCAGGTGAGGTGGAAGACTGGTCATTCTCCATGCTTGGTGCAGCACCTGACAGAAATACAAATGACGGGTTTATTTAAAGGCATAGAATTAGCCATATAAAGAATTAGCCATCAAGCTGTTCCCAAAGCTTGGCTGGCATGTGAGTGATTTTGTGTGAAATTCGGGATGGCAGCTTGTCCATTGGCTCTGGTTTGTCAAATATGTCACACTTAGATAAATAACCAAGGTGATTTGCCTGCAAGGAGAAAAGCGAATTATATACTTTCCAAGAGAAAAGCCTACCCAAATCTAACACTTAAAAATGAAAACCTCTTATTCCCACTGCCAACAATAACACATGAAATGACACCCTAGTCACACCATTTTCCTCTTTGACTAAAATATTTGCCACATGTTTATTTTCCTTGATCTGTTTACCTGCAACACTGGCTACTGATATGGGCAGCTTCACTTCAGAGCTTCATTAGTTTCATTTCCTGTTTGTCTCCTGTTGGCACATCTTAAGTCAATAATCATGAAAAATATTTTAAATGAAACTGGTGCACTGAAAATTGCACTGTGCCCTTGGAAAGCCCAGTATGGTGCTTGATCTACAAGAGACGTGGTTTTGTACCATCAAAATAACAGTAAAGAATAAGATAACGAGCTCTAAACCACCTTTCTCTTGTACATGCTGCGTGCTGCTGACAGCTTCTTTGACAAAGTACAAACTACAGAATAAATCACGGTGAAATAAACCCAACCACACATAACATAGTTTGATAGTCCATGGTGTTTTGTGGGACGAATTTCAGCTAATTTATTCCCAGTTTGCAAAAGGAAGCTTTTGCTTTATCGCATTTTTGAGCAGCTGCACTCAGCCAGGCAAATACAGAGCCCCCAACGTGTCTGTGTTCCTGCTCTGGCTTACCCAGGACCTGGTAATGAGGTTGTCAGCAAGAGCATCCTGGGCACCAGGAAAACTCAGAGTAGTGAAGGCCCCCTTCCTCTCAGAGGGAGAGGCTGCTGGCACCTCTGTGTTGCCCTCATGAAGTAGTGCAGAGATGTGGGGTGCACAGCTGGACCTTGATCTGCAACTAACCCCCACTGCTGCTTGAATGCAAACTCTGTACTATTTCCAGCAATGAGTCCTTTCTCTCAGTCCTTTTTCCTGACTGATTTTTGTTCCTCTCCTTAATGATATGATTTACAATGGTGTCAGTGAGGAAGAAAGAGGGGAAGAAGCTTGCTTCATTGGTTCTTTCCAGCATGTGAAGTGGTTGCTTTCTTATTTTTTAAAAGACTTTGAAAACACTGAGCTAACTGGGAAGCATTTTGCTCCTTGTTCAAAGAGGCTGTAACATATATATTTTCTATAGTGTCTAAATTTCTACAGCTTTCAAAATTGTAAACTAACATGACCAAAGGCATTATATGAGAAGAGAGATATCATTTACTGTAATAAATGACTCAGTGTTCTTAAACTCCCCATAGTCAAAGTGATGTTTGGAAGTGCAGTGATGGCCATCACTAAGGCAACATTTTTCAAGATTTGATTTTCTAGCTATATGACCGGGCTTGCAGATAAGATAGTCAAATAAGTTATCATCTCTCAAGCAAATAATTGAAAGCTTTGAGTGGGCTCAGGAAGCACTTGAAAACTGTTAGCTATAAATCCATGTCCCTGCAGTCCAACCCTTAGATACAATTTGCCAGCAGAAATGGCTCAGGAATGCATCTGGACCTGGTCTCACAGACCTGTCACACAATTGCATCCCATTCTTTACTCCTTGTAGCATAGTCATTGTATCACTGCAAAATGATTGTAACATTATATCAATATGATTTGATGTCATATTGAGTTTAATTTACACTGAAAATTTAGACCCTATATGTGCAACTTAAGTAAATAATTCTAGATAGCACAAATGTTAGCCTTCTGTTTGTGATCTTTTTAAACTAGAGTTAATTGACCGCCAACTAATTCAAGGTCAGTAAGGGTATTGTAAAAGCTAAGCTAGACACTCCACAAAATACGTGTTTATCTCTGACATGTTCAGGCTAGTGTTTACTGTTGCAATCATTATTTTGAGCTAATTGGCAGTTGGCAATCAATCAGCTAGAAAACCCAGGACTACCAGCTCTTGTTTAGGCAGAACAAAACTCTAAGAAAGTATATCCCCATTTAAAATAGCTATTTTTATAATATTTTCACCACAGAGAGAGAGCAGGACTGCCAAATGCTCCAAATATTTCTGAATATTAATTTATTTTCTATCTCCCCCTTTTTGTAAGAAGGCTCAAGTCGATGTTTTCTCTGTACCCCGACTCTCTCCCTTGGCTGCCACCCAACTTCATCACTCATCATCCAGCACTGTCTCGCTAAAGGTTTCCTCTTATGTGAATCACAAAGCACGTCTCCAGATACTGCAGGCTTTAAATCCACACTGGCAATTGATCTGTGCATGTGTCTCAGTAACAAGAGAAAAACATGGGTGAATGAAAGAGAAACTGGATAATTAGAATCAAGGACACAAGATGTTTACAAGCTGGCTTGCAGGAAACCTTCCCTAACATACATTCCTGGCTAGAAAGGGATTAGTTATAATCAGTCTGAAACCATGGCAATTCACATCTGCTGAGTTTCCATCCACCAGCCCAGAATGGTGACTAGGCAGGAACCCCAGAAATACATAGCAATAAACTTCTAACCCAAAATTGTCCACCTGCTGGGTAATACTGCGGGTTGTATTACACACAAAAATAAATATCCCAATGTTTTATTTTGTTCTTCCTCAGGTTAAACCAGAGGTCTGACAAGTGCTTTCCAGCATAAACACGGTGCCTGTGAAGACTTCTGTACCTTGTTTTGCACTACAGCTTCCACAGCGCTGCAGTTTGTGTTGAGGGAGTCACAGCATCTGAGAATTGCCTGCTTACAGCCTTTGATACTGGGAGTTTTTACTGCAGCTGGCCCCAGTTCTCCTTTGTACTCCAGCCTGCTTAACCTTGATGTACACCAGGAATTCTCCCTTATCAGGCCATAAAAGACTTTTGGTGCCAATTTCAGCATGACCCAAAGTATTTACATTACGCTTTAGTTTAAACACAGTAATGCCTAAAAATTAGGTGACTGAGTCCAGAAGAGGAATTCCTTGGATTTTTCAGACTTGCCCAATTTTAGACCGGCCACCTCTTCAGTTTTGCAACTCCTATTACCATTATTGTTGCCCCCGGGTACCTGAATCTCCAACACAATCTTATCCTGTTTTATGCCAAGAGGGAGGACCGACCAGTCTGACTAAGTCTAAGCATTGCATCTTGTTTACTCTTTTCCTCCCGCATTCCCAAATCCTGGACCTGTTCCACAGATGTGAGATCAGCACCTTTCTTGGCCCTGGTGTTTTGGATGGAAACTTAACACTTGTGGTTGCTGCCTACAAATAGTCACTGTGGTCCTCCTCTCCTTCAGTGGGAAACACCCCCAAAGAGCCAGAGCATGCTGCTGCCTCCCCACTGTGAGAAAGACTCTTCTCCATTCTCTTTCCTCTGTTAAGAACTTGGGATAACTCAGGACAGAGGTGGAGCTTTCAGCATAGTTGAACACACAGCATAGCCACAGCTGCACCCAGAGGCAACAGCAAAAGGTGTGTGCCTCAGATCAGCCTGGTTACATGCTGAGTTTGTTTTTCTGCAACTACATCCCTTAATATTTCACATTTACAGCACAATTTGCCTTCACCGTGCTTTGAAAACAGCCAGTATTTCCAAAGTAAAAGGTCAGTAGGCAAGGGCCAATGACTGATTTAGCAGAGCTGCAATAGTCATCCCACTGCTGCTGGGAAAACTGTTCCTGTGCTGGGGTGTGCCAGCCCACCTCTCACACTGCTGGGAGCTGATACTGCTGCCCAGGCACCCTCCTGGCATGAACAAAATACAAATTAAATGTCTTCTTCTTAGCTTGTCTTGCAGGCTGCCTTGAAGACTGTCACATAATTTTGTTTATCTTTTATAAACAGTGTGCTTCCCCTTCCTTCTCATGGGGTTTGCTTCCTGATTTCCTTCTTGCAGCTTGAACTTCTAGAGGGTTTACAGACTGGTCTATATTTAGCTTTTGCATCCCCATGTATTCAGCAGAAGGACACATAGCACCTGCTCTGCAGCCAGGAGCTATTTTAAGCTCTTCTAAAATGGGTGATGGTATTTAGCACTTTATGCTCAAAGTTCACATACACACACATTTCTCTAAAACAAAGCTTTAAACCAGCCAACATACACTGATAAAATCTGATTTTTTTAAATCTTTATATAACACCAGATTGGTCTGCAAATGACACCTCAAATCAGCAAACATCAAATTCTGGAATTTCCCCTGCTACTGTAGCTCCTATCACCCTCCAGAAAAACACAAGTATCTTCTTACAATCTAGATAGACACTGTCCTGTGTGTTAGAAAGCAGAGGTAAAACCAGCTGTATCAGCTACCCACTGCATTTGAATAGCTTTATGATTTATGCACAATTTTCTAGTACAAAACTGAACAAAAGTTTGGAGGTTTCGTGGCAGTTTTCCATACAGGCTCAGAACCAGACTTGGAGGCTTTCTGAAGCCTCCTGCCTCAACTCTCATGTGGCACCTGAATCTTGACCACTGACTGTTTTAGCAGACCACCCACGGCCCCCAGTCTCAATTCAACACAAGCGCTACCAAAGTAATCTTAAATTTCTCTGATCACGCTTAAGAGAAGAATTTCTTACTTTCACCAACAACCTTGGACACCTCCCTGTTTTCCTCAGATGTCACGTGGTGCCCAGACTTTCCTAGGGCTGTTCCTAGAAAATGCGGGTTGACGGTCCCAAAGGGGAGCACTTACACTAAAGCCCTTGTGCCATGTCACCAAGCAGTGACAGCAGCGAAGCTGTTCATCAGACTTACCGGAGCAAAGAGAAGAGCTGAGCAGAGGAAAGAAGTCAGTCAGAAAGCTCAGACAAGGGCACGCCAGCAACAGGCCACTGGTTCTGTAATCCTGCCACTGAGGGAAGAGGGACGGGAAGACCAAGTGAGGAGGGAAGGACAGAATGACACAGGAGGAGCAAATAGTGCAGGGGCTGAGTGTGCACTGTGCAGGGACTGTCTCTGATAGGCGCAGGGGAAGCTGTCTGCTGGCTGGCAGCATGAGCCAGCTATGTTGGCTATTCCCTGCTCTGACAGAGATAGCATGAGAGATTAGAGACTTGGGCCCTCAGAAAGAGAAAATAAAGGAAGGACACTTATACAGCTGCTACCCTTTAAGTCTTAATCCCTCAATGACTTGAGGCATTGTGCTGTGTGAAATTTGTTTGTATTGACTATGGATTGGTTGAACTGGGTTGAAGTTTTCCGTGTCTACCACAAAGACGGGGATAGATTTCCATAATGTGAACTCCCAGCTGTGACTTCCCTTTGCAGCCTGGAATTTGGGCGGCATTTGTTAAAAACAGACTGATTCTTAATCATAGTCTCAGCCCTCTGGCTGGAAGAAACCACAGGACATCTTTAGTTCAAACTCTTGCTTTAAGGAAGCTCAGCTGTGATCTCAGACTAGGTCTCTCAAGGCTTTAAATTAGTCTTTAAAACCTCCATGGATAGAGACTGCATGACCTTCCTAGGAAGCCTGTTATCTGGCTTGACTGTCATGGCACTGAAAAAGTTTCTCTTTCTAGCTAGCCTTAACTTCCCTTGTTCAGCTTGTGCCCATTGCCCTTTGTCTTCCTGCTTTACACTCCTATAAAGACCCTATCTTTATCTTCTTGATCATCTTCTCCAAAGCAGTCCCTGTTCCAGGCTGAACATCCAACCTCTCCTCACAGGACAAGTGCTCCACTGCCAGCCACCAAGGTGCTCCTCCGTTGAATTGACCAACTTTTTCATTAAGGCAGCAATGCTAAAAGAGGTGAGTGGTGAAGCTGCCCCCCTGATCCCAGCAGCTCCCAAACAAACACTGCAGCCAAGATAACCTGCCTGACCTACTTTCTGCATGTGACCCTGACGGCTCACGTTGGCCCAAAGTTGTTTATACAAACAAGCAGAGCACTCCCCAGGGAGCTCAGCTGCACGCTGCTCATGCAGCAACCAGCATTCCCCACTTCTGTGACCCACAAGCCACTCAAGCACCATCTTGAGACGCCACATCGCCTGAGCACCATCTGCTGCTACCCACTCCCTAGAAGGAGATGTAGGTCAGTTTAATGCACAGATATGCAAACAATGGAGAAAGGCTGGTAGTGGAAGTGGCGGCCAGGGTTATGAGAAGAGAAATGGGACTTGGTCTCCAGCAAAAAACAAAGAGGCTCAGAACAAAAGGTGGCAAAACAAATGTGTACTATAATAATTTGGAGTGAGCCTTCAAATAGATCCATGGCAAGACAAGAACCAGCTTTTTGCCTGATTTACAAGGGATGTCAGAGAAAGCAGTACTGCAGCTCAGTATCGAGAAGTACCAGCTCAGAAATAGGCCATGTGTTAGCAGCATCCCAGACTTTTATGGAGAGGACTAAAGGTCTTGCTATATTTGTGGAGATGGTGGGGCAAAAAGTTCACACTTGAGGTGGTTTGTCATTAGTTTTATTTCTCTACTTGGAAAAGGCAGCTCCTATAATGAGGGGATTCATGGGCATTGTGGCTTCAGGGAAAATCAGTTCTTTCAATTTTCTTCAGATACTGGTGGTGGCTTGATGGTATTCCTAAGGAAGATACTGATTTAGGGGTAAGGGGAAAAAAAGAGCTTGCAAGGTCAGGCGCTTCTGCAGGAAATCTTTGGGAGAAGGTTGGAAACTGGCTGTATGTGTTTTGAGAGAAGATAAAAATCTGGGGATGTTTGTGACAGGGCAATGTGAGAGATCAGAATACCAGCAAAGATAAGAGTGTTTGCATGGGCTCTTTGTGCTTCTTCTGATTTGACTGAAGAATTCTCCTGTTTCAGTCCCCATTCATTTTTCTTTTGAAATAAAATCAGCTTTGAGATCAAAATGCACAACTGAGCTACCAAGGAGCTAAGTAACAGCTGAGCTGCAGAAACTTACTGTGGCATATTCTCACTCCTTGGCAAACACAAGGCAAGACAGGCTCAGCTTTGCTCTCCTTCACTGGGGTTAAAGCTATTACGTGTCAGCTTATTTTTGCAACAGCCTGGCAGCATGCATGGGAACCCTTATCATGACTCAAATTACATGATGGGATTCACTGGGCACTGTGAACTTGGTCATGTCCCTGAGACATCAGAGTGTACAGATAACAGGAAATAAGTTGGGATCATCATTACAAAAATCAGCTATGAGTAGTACAAAGCTATATATTCTGAGTTGTTCCTAAATATGCAAATAAATAAAACAGTCTGTGGTAGAGTCAGGAAGTAGAAAGGCACAGATAAAATCAGTATTACTAAGTTTGTGGGGAGTATGTGGGTGTAGCTTCAGAAGATTAAAAGGGATCTGCTGGATTTTGGGCTGTGAATTGAAATAACCATCTTAGGAATGGAAAGGGAAACTCAGGCAGAGAAATTTAAAGAAGTGTGTTGAAATTGCCATGCAGGCAATTTACATGCTGAGGACAACCAACTGACTGGCACTTGGACTCTGCATGCTGGGATGGTTACATCTGGTCAGCTCAGGAGAGAGTAGACTGAAAACACTTTCTGTGAAGCCTGCACAGTGTCTGAGGTTTCAGCTTTTGCAATGTTTTAGGCATTTCATGACCCTGTTTTGGGGAAGAGAAGGAAATTATTCCCTAATACATGAGAGGAGAAATGTGCCTTCCTGACATTAAAGCTAGATGATTCATTGAGAATTTGCAGGAACAAAATTGAGTTTATTTTACAGGTGTGTTCAGCTATTAGCTGGATTGCATATCAATAACCCTATGCTCTCTTTGTTTCACAGTGGCATTTCCATGGAGGTCATAGGGAATATCACAGTCTATTTCTGGATTAAACATAATCATCATCAGCATAAATCTATTGAAGGATAGACTTCCCAGGGGAGGAAAAAAATTCTACCTGTATTTGTCATTTTCTCTATATAATATTAAGTGTATTCAGCCTTATCAAATGGAAGGACAAATTCATCATTAAGTCCATGTTATTCAAGATTTTGGGTTTCCTTCCTATCTTCCTCTGACATACCTTTTCCCCTCTTTGCCTTGGCCATTTTCCAGAGCTGCAACATTCAGCTCTCACCTGCTGATGCTCTCTGCTCTCCTCACTCCCTCCAGCTAATGTTGCTTTGGGGAGTTTTGTGTGTTCTTTCTAAGTCCCATGGGATAGTTTAGGTGAAAGACTGATGGTTCATGTCTAGAGTCTTTCTCTCAAATGCTCAAGGGCTTTAAAAAATGCTGACTCTGAAGGTAACACTCTGTTAAAACAACTTGAAAAAGTTTTGAGGATTTCTTTTGCACCACAAGCAATGGCAAGCCTTAGCTCTTCTTCCACCTAAACGAACACTTAGTTTCTGCAGAAGCCCTAATATCCCCTGGAATCCACACAGACTGATTTATCTTGCAGGTCAGTCTTTTGACAGAAGGCAAAGAGGTTGCAGAGGTTCTCTTGCATTCTGTACTGGCAAGGAAAGGGCTGTCTGCACCCCTCTGCAACTTGTAGCTGCTCTGCTCCATGAGACCCTGCTTGCCAGCAGCAGAAGAAAATTTGGAGACTAGCATTCCCAGTCCTGTCACACACAAGGATGCAGACTTCAGTGGACTGCCATGGTCTGCTACTTCAGTGCCAGATCTGTATCAGTGAGGGTATAATTTCTTTATTCTTGTGCAGGAACTTCTCTAAGAATCTGAATGAGTTTTTCATGGCTTTCCTCCTGAACAGTTTTTGGTTTCTTTTTTGACAAATATAGGTTTTTCAAATTATAGTGTGCAGGGACAGAATCACGTGCTGTAATACCACTGTTTCAGTCAATTATAAACATCACTGGCAGACCAAACACATCCTGGGCTGCATCAAAAGCAGCATGGCCAGCAGGCCAAGGAAGGTAATTCTCCTCCTCTATTCTGCCCTTGCAGGACCCCACCTGCCCAGGTCAGCACAAAAAATTGGAGCAAGTCTAGAGCAAGGCCACAAAAACGTGGGAGGACCTCTTCTATGAAAAAATACTGAGAGAGTTCGGGTTGTTCAGTATGGAACAGGGAAGATCTGGGGAAACTTTATAGCAACCTTCCAGTACTTAAAGGGCTCTTATAAAAACGAGAAAGAACAACTTTTTACATGGACAGATAGTGATAGGAAAGGGGAAATTGCTTCAAACTCTGAGATGGTAGATTTAGGTAAAATACGAGGAAGAAATTCTTTACTGTGAGGTTGGTGAGGCAATGGAACAGGTTGCCCAGAGAAGTGGTAAATGCCCCATTCCTGGAAATGTTCAGTCTGGATGGATTTTTTAACAACTTAGCCTAGTGGAAGGTGTCCCTGCCTGTGGCAGGGAGGTTGGAACTAGATGGTCCCTTCTGAGCCATTCTATGATTATATGATTCTGTGATTCTGTGAAATAAAATTGATCTGTTCTGTTTAAATATGACCATAATATACATATAACATGATAATATACAGTAACAAGGAGGTATGTAAAATACATAATGAAAGTATAGTGTTGATGAAGAATTTAGAAATGCCTATAAACTTAAAACATATAATTTGAATTTAGAAAGAGCCCTCATAATGGGTCTTGAGAAGCATAGTGACGTGAAGAGTGGTCCAGAAGTCAAAAGGCTGCTAAATCTGGCAGGGTTTTTCTGCCATTGGCATCTACAACTAAACCAGTGTTGGGAGAGTCCTATGATTTCCCAATGAAAAGTTTGTCAAGACCAGTCTCCACTGGGTTTAATTTACTTTGATAGAAACTTTGTAAACACCAGGACCAATAAGACATTTTCCATGGTGGTCTCTTGAGAATCATTTCTCTCCTGTTTAGTCCTCTGTTAATGTGAATAAAAGGAAGGGAGGGGGAGTAATATATTTGCATTCCACACTGCATCAATTTTCTACCGATTTCCTAGCTCCACATCAATCTCAAAAGGGTTGGAAGGTTGTGATTTGCTTTCTAATAAGATTTTATGGCCTGAAGGGTTTGTCATATACCTAATGTTTGAACATTTTTTTCTTCCAGAGCTCAAAGATCCTGGCTACCAATGGCACTTAATAAAGCAGCCAAATTAGCTCACACAGAAAACCCCAATAGGCAACAGGCTTAACTATTTTAAGCAAATAATTTAATTCTTAATCTACATCACTAAGAATATAATTTCTGCATTGTAGCAAGGAAACCACTCTAAGAATCTGGAGGGAATCCCCATGGTCTGCTACTGAACAGTTTTTGATTTATTCTTGGCAAGATTCAAGTCTTTTGAAACTTTAAGAGCTAGCAAAATCAATTATCAGGGTTTCAATTTTCTCCGGGCAATTTCCACCGTTTCAGCTTGCCCAAGAGACAGACTCTACATAAATACATTATGCTATGTGCTACTTGGAGAATTTGGCAGAGTCAAGAATAGCTCCACTTGAAAAATCACACAAAAGGTAAAGAAAACCCTCAGGTGAGGCATGCAGTCACACCTGAATGCATATCAGCAGTTTGAAAATAACTCTTCTCCAATATATAAAGGTAATTTATTGGGAAGGGAAAGAGCAGTATTAGCTGTTTCTAGTTATTCTAGTACTGCAGTGAAGTTACTGCTGGTTTACACCATTCTAAGCAAACACAAATCTAGCATGAAATTTCAAAAAGGTACTGAATTCTGAAACAATCTATTTTTGTCATGTAATCTCACTTTAAAATGATACTCCTCTAGATTGAAATGATCTTCTATCAACACATGGTGGGAACAGAGTTGGGCCAAGACAACCATCAACCCCAGACATTTTTTGAACCTGCCAGGGGAAATCTCTGGGCCCAATTCAGATGTGATCATGCTCTAAATTACATATCAAATGTAATTGGGAAGTCTTTTAAATGCCAGTGGTATGTCGGTCAAGGGTGAGTTATAGAGAAGAAATTATCTATTTTGGCATGATAATGTAGACCAAATTACTTTGTAAAAGGTACTTGTCTTTGTCTTTTCCTTCCTTTTCTAAATCCTTCCATTTGCTAGTAATGTTCACTTGCATCAGTTTCATTATCAATATGTATCGTTTATTTTAGATTGCTGCTAGAGCTGGCTTACAAAAATTAGGAATGGAAAAGACTCATTAAAGGCTCAGTCCTGCAGCTGCTTCATGTTTGGAGCTGTCATTGATTTCCCAAGCAGCACCTGCTTGTGAGCAGCAGAGAGAATAAAGAAAATTAGAAATTGAAAGCTTGAATCTCTCAGCTGTATGGGCTGTACATGGGCAGGAAAGCAACTCATAATTAGAGCCAAGCATCTTTCTCTGGAAAAGTCCAAATTCTGCTGATAATCATAAAGAAGCTGAGGAGGACAGGGGGCTGAACAACACTGAGGTTGTGACTAACCTGTCTAAGAATACTGGAGGAAAGATTTGGGGCTGACACAATGAAAATTACACAGATTGAGATAAACGACACTTGGAAATCGGGGGAACATTTGTGGTGAAAGATAAAGATCTGTAGAAAGAAGTGGGAAAATAAGAGACAGTGACAGTGAAATAAGTCCTAATGAAGATCTTATTTTATAGGATAATGACAGGACAGACAATGAACTGTTAAATGATCCTGTGATCAGCTGAACTGGCAGCACTACTCCATGAGGTCTAAAACTGCTGCTGATGTAAACACCAATGACCTATTTTAAGGCATGCATGGAAGGAGAATCACTACATGGAAAATGCAAAAGTATGCAAACAGTATGTTGGCACTGGCAGAACAGAATTGTGAAACGGTATCAATTGGATTTTTATAAGGGTTTTCTAGCTATGCAGAAGCACCTTATTAAACATAATGTTTGTGGGACCAAATTAATAAAGATGAAAAGAGAACCCAAGAGATGAAAGGATGAATAAAGAAAAGATTAGGTGAGAGTGAGTATCATATTTTACTAAGCTGAAAGACAAATACAAGAGGTGGCATCAATGTCTCCAACTTGTTAGAATATAGTAAATCTTCATTCTGTGTACATAAAAAGCCTATACAAGTCATGTTTATTGAGAAAAGCAATTTGGTCTCTAATTTAGATCCTGGACTCGAATAGTAGTATTCAGACAGATATATACATAATATTTACCTTTAGGTATCTTCAGATGTGTCTCCAAAACTCTATTACTATGAATTAAAAGAGTGTTTTTTTCTCTAAGAGCAGTCTAAAAGAGAGGATGGGTCAGATCTCAGTGCTTTTCAATTGCCTCAGAGCAGTCATGTAATTTGAGACTCTCAAACTATTTGGAGTATGGGGAATTGCTGGACTAAGGGAACAAAATTAACTATTTAGTCCCCCCACTTCAGAATCAGAGACAACAATTCTAGTTCACTTGGAAACTCATCATCAGGCAATCTGTAATATTGTCTGTGTTTCTAGAGCATTGCAAGATACATCACTAGTTACTGTTTGCTTCTGTGGCTTCCAGTGTTTTCCAGTTGTGTAGGAGTTTGTATGCAAGATTATAATATAACCTATTAAATAACTTCAACATCAAGCAGCAGTGAACTGCAAAAAGCACATTGTACTCATTATTTGAAAGGGTAAACTGAGACATAAAGTGTTACATGTTAATGCACAATAAATAAGGACTTGCCCAAGGTCATGCAGATGGGAACAAGATGTGCTCAGATTCTTTCCTACTTTAATTATGGCATGCTTGCTTAACACAGGAAGACCAGAGTTGCATACTTAGAGTGAAAGGGAAGTCCACTTCACAAAAATGTTCTGTGTCTTTGTGTGCTTTATGTGCCTTCACTTTCTGCAAGGGTTTACATGGGTTGACAAACTCATGTGACCTGTCCAGTCGGCTTGAGCAAACATGGCCTAAAACCCACACTACTTTTAACAAAGGAGTTAAGAAAGCTAAGTTAAGAAAATATAGGACTGGAGGGCCTAAATGTTAACCAATCTAATCTATTCCTGTACAAAGGACCTGTAGTCCACATGACCAGAGAAATGTGCAATTCTGATTTTCATTAAATTCAGAAAACCTGTGAGATGTCTGATAAATTTCAGAGGTTGTGACTATGACAATCCACACAGGAAAATGCAAATAAAATCATGGGACTCTAACATCATTATTCTAATAACAATTAGAATAATGTAATAAATAATTAATATTACCTTTTCTTAGTTTGTTTTCCTTTCCCTACCCCAATCATTTGGTCTCTCATTTGTCTTCCCTGTCTTGCAAGACAGACAGTAAGTCACTCAGAGCCACCATTCTTACATGATTGTGCTTTCCTGGTGCAGCAGCTCCTACTGCCTGGTTGTACCTCCAGGCTTCTCAGTGTTGGCTTCTGTGCCATAATCTTTTCTCTCTAGGAGATCAGCTAGCAGAACAGGCAAGAAGGATAGTCACAGTTCATAAGACTGTGGACTGTTTTATCAACCACAAAACAGAAAAAAAAAAACCCCAAAAAACAAACAAACAAACAAACAACCCAAACCCCACAGTCTTTAGTCCTATCCTTTCTCATTTATTTGCCAGTCACAAAGAGGAAAATCTTCTGGAGGGCACACCAGCCAGTAAGGCCCCCAGAAATCTCCCATGTGCCAGCCAGCAGCAAGCAAGGAGAAAATACAGTTCATTTAAGTCTGGTTTTCTCTGTATTTTCTTTCCTTTTATGTCACCAACTAACGTTGGACTAGATGGGTCCTTGTGAGGCTCTATCAATTTCAAAATCCTGTTCCATGACCAAGTTCCTTTGTAGACTGTCAGGTGTCAAGGATATCCACAGGTCATCAATCTTCCACATAACCTTTATCAACAAAGTGGAAGAAGAAAGTCATGCAGCATTTCAGCATGATCACCCATCTCAGGCAACAAAAACTGAGGAGTCATGAATCTGGTAACTCTTGGCACATGCAGGTGT
The DNA here is from genome assembly GCA_013400275.1 of Rhadina sibilatrix. Lineage (NCBI taxonomy): Eukaryota > Metazoa > Chordata > Aves > Passeriformes > Phylloscopidae > Rhadina > Rhadina sibilatrix. The sequence goes on along the minus strand of VWYO01026796.1, from coordinate 11,733 downwards.
AAGCTGGCAACTTGCCTTTCTAAAGGAAAGTACAAAATCTCCATGATAACAATGGATGCTTTACTGGCAGTGTGAATTAGTTTGGATGTTAAATATTATATACACCCATGTCTTTACTGTTTTAGCAGAACAACCAGAAAACAAAAGTGTCTATACCCCGAAGATGTGACATACATGAAAGTGATTCATGAATGTACTTAAGCTTCCTTAAAAGGCAGCATGCAATTTCCTCACAATGAAAAAGGCTGACCAAAGCCACTGACAAGCACTTTGGAGCTGCTTATTTTTGTGGAGGAGGAAAAAAATTTAGGAAAATATGAGTCAATCACATTTCCGTCTACTTTCCTTTCCCTCTCAGTAGTTAAAGGCCACCTGCTACCAGGTGATACAGAACCCGCAAAACTAAGAAAGAAGACATTTTCAAGTTATTTCACTTTAGGCTGAGGAAAAAAGGTAATCAGAAGGTCAGAGCAGGTCTTTATCAGAATGATTTTAACAGTAATAAACTACAATAAGTTAGTGTCAGAGCAAAATATGGATCAGAATGTACCCTAACCCTTTCTTGACCCAAATACCACTTTATGCTTATACTCAAATATGTGATACTATATTTGAATTAAGTTAACGAGAACATCAGATAGACTCTCAATTACCATAGTGATTGCAAATTCTGCTGTAATCCAATCTGAAATTACCACTATTACATGAGGTATTGGAGTTAGAGAGGATGGTACATTTCTGTATCTGCAGTGCTGTGCTCATGCAACACTTTAACTTGATCCAGCAGTGTCTCCAGCAACACCAGTCCAGACTCTCAAGAAGGACTTAAAAGTCCGAAGACTAATTTACACCGCTATGATATAACATGACCAAGCTATATATATATATAACATATAGTCCTCCTAAAATGAATAATGTGTTCTGAACAATTTTAGGCCCACTGATTCTGGTGGGGTGACTTTGGGAGAGCTGAAGTAACTGCATTAGACTCAAAATATGCTCTACAGTTTTGGCATAAAGTACTGCTGGCACTCCCAAAAGGATCCCATGGCTATGGCTATACTGGATAAGGCCATCAGTCAGGCCTTGATTTTTGACTTGGATTTCACAGACCAAGCAGTTACCTCGGTCAGAACCAGAACCAAAGATCACTCATCTAGATTTTGGTTATAAAGCATATCTGGAAAAAAATCACAGGTGAATAATAAAGCTAAAGTCCTGTCAATCTTTACACTTCAAGACCACTGTCTTTTGAAAGCTAACCATAAAAGCCCAAAAGCCCAAAACCAAACACAAACAAAAACACCCCCCCCCAAAAAAAAACAAACCAAAAACAAAAAAACAAACAACCCAAACCAACCAACCAAACAAAAAACCCCGGAGAATAGAAGAATAGAATGTACCTCAATGTACCTCCTGAACTTTGCCTTATCTTCAATCACAATTATGAGAATGCCATTCAGGGCAAAGCTGTTATGTACAGTAAGAAATGGAGAGATCTGAAGGAGAGGCAAGGAAGAAAACTAGTCTCCTTTCCTTCCTTAGGCCAAAATACTGAGAGTTCAGCTTTGGAATTTAGAAGTGCTCTGCTTCACTGATTCCTGTGGAGTCAATCCTGCCCTTTAAACACAGACCTTGGTAACAGAGCTTGGGGGGAAACAACACAGTCCTCTAATAAAGGACTTCATTGCGTGGTTTGTGTAAAACAAACCATGTCAAAAATATCCCTGGATTAAGACGTTTAGGCAAAAGGAATCAGTCTAGTAGAGTCGCTGCGTGTATTAATCTAATTTTTGTGAAGGCATTGTGGAACTGCCAAGGAGCAATTCTTGCATTAGGTAAAGGCTCTGCTCCGTAAGCATCCATCACTATTCATTCTGACTACACTCATTCAGTTAAAATGTATACGATTAATCAAATTAAAAGGCTGCTCTTTTAAATACCTTAATCAATAAGAAAGGCAGGTCTTCAGCTACACCTAGCTACAAACTCCCAGTACTGCAGCCTCTCCGCAGCACTCTGACAGCGAGGCTTTGTCTGTCGTGTTAACTACTGCTCTGCTTCAATACAGCAACTGTGAATTGAAACTAAGCACCTCCAAGTATCAACAATTTAAACAACTCCTCGTAAAAATCTGTGTGATTATCTGTGCATTGGCGTCTTTCACATAAAGTGCTTAATTAAAATGTCAGGCAAGGTCTCAAAAGGCGACTGCTCAGACTGAGACCAAGAAGTGAGGCGATGGGATGGTGGGATGCCCTGCAGCAAGGTCCCATCTCTACGGAGCCAGAGGCGGGGCAAGATGCCTGTCAGAGGCTGCTTTTCTCCTTATAGGGCAAAGTCACAAGGTGACTTGTGACAGACCAGTTGTCACCCTCCCCTGCCATCCCGGGGCACAGCTGCAATAATGCCCGGCACGGGCTGACCGTGCGTCCCAAAGCAAACACGCTGCTGCCCCAAATACTTTCAATGGTTACATTTGCCCTGATTAAAACGGAGTGAGGACATGAGGAAGCACAAGGCCTGTGGTGCTTCCTGGCCACTGAGAGTCCCACCAGACAAAGCTGAGACAGTATATTATATATACACGGGATTTAAGAAGAGAGAAGGTGGTTTTTAGAAGCAGCACTGAGCATACGCTTCAAGCCCATATTTTGGCTACAATGGTTTCCAGTGTGACAACTCCCTGCTCACAGTCCAGGAGTACAACAGGGAGTGACAGTGTGACAACTCCCTGCTCACAGGTGTACCCTGTGTCCACCCTCAAGAACAGAGAAGCTGGTGATCAAAACTGCGGGCTTCATTGGCTCCATCCCCAGCAGCAGCTTTCCTCACATTCACCTAAGGAAATTCAGGTTTTTCTTGTAAATAATGGTCTGTGAAGAAGGTTAACACGTCATGTTTTCTGGAATTCTCCACTTTCCTGGCACAGAGTGTTGTGCCCTACCAGACATGATAAGCAAAACCAACCTGGCCTGACCACTCCACTGATAGGCACCCATCCATGGTGCCTATCAGGTTAAGGATTTACTCGTCTTCAGATCTTTTCCCAAAAACTTTCTCTGTGATAGTCACTAACTTTTTTCTGCCTGCTACTTAGAAAGATTTTGTATTCATCCCCACACCTGTATTTGAACCTTGCCCTGCATCTCCTTGTTGCATCACACACTAGCCTTAGTGCAGCCTGCTGATAATCATCCCCAAATATAACTATATAACCCTCATAATCCTATAAAGATCCTAAAATATAACTGTTTAGTTTCTGTACAAAGCAGATGTGTGCAGAGGCTTGGTGTCTTTCCCCATCATTGGGAAATCCTAGGAATTAATTTCTGTCTTCAAATATATACTCCATATAAAGTTGACGGCATATAACTCTGTGAGGTTAGTAGACAGAGATAATATCACTTATTAGACCAAATAATGTAACTTGAAGTAAATAGAAAAGATTTTGAATATCAAGCCTTTAAATATGTATCCTAGCAAAGAACAAGAGAGTGAAATCTGAAATACTGTGTGTTACTTGTGTTTGAATAGGAGCAGATAAGACATTTTATATACTTTCAGAAATGTCTCCCTCTCCTGCACAGTGCACTAGTGCTAGAAAAGCAGCCTGCAGCAGAAAATTCACAGGGCAATTCTTAGGAGGCTCTTGGTCAAAACTGCCCTCAGCATCATATTGCAATGAACTGCTGATGAAGAATTAACTTTTAAGCATAAGAAATGCGGTGTACTTGCACTAATAACTTCAGCCAGTTTTAGCGACTTGACAATTCTGAAAGTTTCTTTTATTTTACTTTATTGTTTCTAAAATAGGTAATATGCTGCCAAAGGAACATTCCAATAGAGATAACAAAATGGCCTAGTGAAAGAAAAAGGTGTGAAAAGTGGTTAGCATTTCATGAAACCTGATAAGGTGGAAAATGTTTTGCTTGGTTTAATATGGTAAATAAGTCTTTCAAAATCTGTTTCAGGCCTGTAATCAAATTGGCCCTCTGTAATTTTTTAAGAGGGGGAAAGGCACAGCAGATGGAGAGGGACTGAACCAACTCTATTAAAACCTGGGTGTTGTAATCTTTTTCTAAAATGAGGCAAAGAGAATAACAGAGAACCTACTGTAACAGCAGCTCATCTGTTCAGTCATTTGATGTATCTCTTTATTGTTGCAGTTACTGAGACTCAGCTTTATCTTGTGCGTGAGCACAATAGTGACACCATATTGAAATGTGTAAATATATTTTCATAAACTATGTAAAACACCTCCTCTTTACTGACAAAATGATGCACTTAGAATACATGAAATCCTGAGAAAATGCTGCTGCCTTGGGTTCCAAATTCCTCTGATTCCTCATCTGAGTTTTATTGCACATGCACTTTTATCTGACAAATATATCTGCCAGACTATTTAAAAAATACTTTGTCTTATCATTTAAACAGCTTCTGTCAATGTTACCTAGTCCTTGTTCACACAGCTATCCCTATGAGTGATGATACATAAATAGATCAGGTTAAGGTCGGTGTGTGTAGCCCAGATCTGTAACATTGGCATTTCTTATTCCTGTCTGCAGTAAACCCAAAGTAGTTTTGAAGAAATGAAGGCTTCAAAAAGGACAACTGTAGGGTCAGGGACAAGTACTGTTTTTTTCTGATTTAATTTCTCTCCTCTCAATGTTTGTGACCCACAATTTTGCTGGGGTTTCTGATACAAGGGTGTATTGTCCCCTTGGGTACCAGCTCACACATTAAGCCCTGGTGTGCCACACAGTCAGGAAGAAGCAGAGGCAAAGGGCAGGAGGAAGAGGGCAAGAACAAGATAGGAATAGGATGATTCCTATAGACAGATGCTGATGCAGAAGTCACCTATGCCCTGATGAACTACTTGTGTGGGGCTCCACAGACACAAGCCTTTGGCTGAACACCAGCGATCCACAGGGCTTTGTATCCAAGCGAGTGCGGAAAATATCTCCCTGGGGGAAAAGTAAAAAAAAAAAAAAAAA